>JAFFST010052611.1:34534-59236 GCA_022414735.1 Noturus placidus
ACCGGAGTACCCGGAGGAAACCCCCAACGCACAGGGAGAACATGCAAACTCCGCACACACATGGCCCTGGAGGGACTCGAACCCCGGACCGTGAAGGTGTGAGGCGAACGTGATAACCACTGAGCGACCGCGCGCCCCAGTTATAGTACCATCACACTAAGTGAAGTTGCCACCTGAGGCTCTGCAAAGATGCTATAAAAATAGGCATTGTTAGCTGCGGCTCACACACACACACACAAACACACACACACACACACACACACACACATCACTAAACACATTCATATAATCCCCACTTTAATCAAACACACATCACTGGGAAAGGCACGGATAAAGCAGGAGAGATGAATGACACGAGGCAGAAACTAATATGAGCGCTCGAGAGACTTGAGGTTTCATCAACAGCACTGTAAGTGCACTAGAAGTATATTTCTAGCTTAAATAAAAGTCGTACATAAGAAATACCACCGTAATTTAGACAGACCCCCCCCCATAACAGCATATCGTGAAGTGTTTTATTTCACTTGTGCCACAATTTGTCAACAGTTACACACTAAACAATCGTTCATCACGAGCCTCTGGAGGCTACAAAGCACTGACACTGGAGACTCCTTCTGTAAATGTTAATTAATAATCGTCTCTCACAAAATTTAATCTTATTTAATTCCATGGTGTTTAATTGTATGGTGTCCACTTTACAAGTCCATAGTTACACATACTAAAGTATTTCAGAGAGAACATCTTCTGACCAATCAGAATGGACAATCTAACCACTAATTGTGGATGCTGTGTATACCATACAGTATATACATATACATGTAATGCGTATCGATGTAATATTTCTTTTAGAAGCCAGCCCGGTTAGAAACCATGAGTCACTCTGACAGCTGGAGAATATCCAGGCATTGGGCCACAGCTGGCTTTGTGATATTATAATATTGAGCAAACAAGAGCGGCATTAGGATTGCGTATGATTCATTATCTAGCGTACGGCGAGAGAGTAAAATAGCTTTTAATCTTCATGTCGTGAGTGAAGGAAGGGCGGAGAGGCCAGGAGAAGGTGACTCTCATGCTCATTAATCTGTCTGGGCCCCTGACCGCTCCTGGTTCTCATCTCTGCTCGGTCGGAACTAGTGGGAGGATGCAAAAATAGAAAGATCTGGGGGATTTTTACTCCTTTTTTTTTTTGCTTTAAATAAAAAGTTTTAATAGAATATTTTTTAAAAAGTCATCGATACTAGAGATGACACTATTGCGCTAACAATGATCAGTTTCAGGGTTGATACCAGAATAAATATAAATAAATAATTTAAAAAGGTCCGGGGTTCGAGTCCGGCCAGGGCCATGTGTGTGTGGAGTTTAAATGTTCTCCCCGTGTGTCGGGGGTTTCCTCCGGGTACTCCGGTTTCCTCCCCCAGTCCAAAGACATGCAGGGTAGGCGGATTGGCGTGTCTAAAGTGTCCGTAGTGTATGAATGCGTGTGTGAGTGTGTGTGTGATTGTGCCCTGCGATGGACTGGCACCCTGTCCAGGGTGTACCCTGCCTTGTGCCCGATGCCTCCTGGGATAGGCTCCAGGTTCCTCGTGACCCTGAAAAGGAGTAAGCGGTTGAAGATGGATGGATGGATGGACTGGATATCAGAAGGGAATAAATAATTCAATCAAATCCTGTAAAAAATGGAAAATAATTGGATTTTTTTTTTTTTTGGAACAGGAAATGTTTCAAGTGACATAAAGCAAAAACTATCAGATGTGTTTTGAGATCTCAGGGTTTCAGTATCAGTATCGATGCAGAAAACGTGATATCGTGCCGTCTGTAATAAACACGTGATTTCTCACTGGATTTCATCCCTCCCAAGGTTAAATAAGCAATTTTACTTCATCCTTCGTTTTTCCGTTCCATTGACGTGATCGGGTTTGTTGTTTATTCCAAGGACATACCGAAAAGGCTTTATTTATTTATTTATTTATTTACACAGAAAGCCTCTGAATTACTGTTGAGACTCGCCGAAGTGTGAAACACCTTCAAGGCCTGTTCAGTCGTAACAAAATAAAAATCCCAGACCTAATTTTGCAAAGCACGGACCGTAAACATCACTCCTAGCAAACCTGAAAGGAGCACGCGCTTCCTGGTCCGCTGTATGCTAGTTAACGCGCTTCTCCTTGCCAGCTTCGCTTGTCAGAGAGCTCGAGGGCGCGCGCTCTGTCTCGCTGCTCAGTTTAAAAAGTTGAATTTGGATTAAAAATCAGCTTTATAGTTTTTTTTTTTTGGATTATAAATCATCTTTTATTTATGAAGGAGGCTCACATAATTACTGAATTCATGATTTGGTCAGACCCTTAGAGAAAACTTTCACGCAGATTTCACTTCACTGTAATCACAGGAGTCACGTGTGAAATGTACACACAACATATTGTTTCACACATTTCTTACACTTAGTGCCTGTATTTTTATTTACATTCCCCCCAGGATTCATTTATTTTCACGTGATTAATTTTTACATGATTTATTTTCACGTGATAATTTTTTATATGATTCATTTTTTTCACGTGATACAATTTTATATGATTTTTTTTCACGTGATTCATTTTTATGATTCATTTATTTTCACGTGATTAATTTTAAAATGATTCATTTGTTTTCACATGATTAATTTTTATATGATTTATTTATTTTCACGTGATTCATTTTTATGATTCATTTATTTTCACGTGATTCATTTTTATATGATTTATTTTCACGTGATTCATTTTTATATGATTTATTTATTTTCACGTGTTTCTATTATTTACAATTAATTTTTACGTGTGATTTTTTCCCCTGACATTCAGTTTTCACTATCCCCAAATATACTATATATAATTGACATGATGTGTTCACTTGAGTTTACATGTGTGCAGTCTCTGGGCATAACATGTTGGAATACATTTTCACGTGTTTGTCCATGTCATTGTCACATATGCAACGGATGTGAAATGGATAAGAGTGGACACTGCTGCTGTTCCTACATTACATCATATAGTATATCATTTGAGGCAGTGGAAGCTATTAGACTGGCTATGGTATGTGATGGTTTCCTCCGTATGCTCGTTAGTTTCTCTAATATCTATGCTAGAGAGAGGAGAGACAAGTCTATGACAAAATCATAATATTCTGTGCACGTCTTTTCTTCAGGATGAATCACTTTGGTCTGTTCCATGGCCCCAGGAAGTAAATGATAGTCATTTCATACAAAACATGGTGCACTGTCATGGACGACTTTTCTATCTCACTCGAAATTGAAGTTATAGTTGAGATTGATATCAAATATGCACTCAATTCCAGAAATATTGGCACCCTTCTTGAAAATAAGCAGAAATGGATATACCTAGAGGCTACACTAAAATGCTCCTTGGTGTGTGTGTGGGAGGGGAGGTGCCCTGTGATGAACTGCCATCCCATTTAGGTCATATTCACAGTGTGTTCCCAGGATAAGCTCAGATTCCACCAGAACCCTGACCAGGTTAAAGCACTTACTGAAGGTGAACATACGTATAAAACCGAAGCTGTCCTTTTTAGAGCCTAGAAATGATTACGTAGGGTGTGGAAAAAACTTAATCAATTTAATACGATTTTTTTCCATTTTTCTGGCTTCGAACATACACAGACAGGGTGCAGTGGGGTCGACTGTGGGTTTGTCTCGATTTCTATCTTGCGCTTATGGTTAATTGTTTCGATAGTTACATTGTTATGATTCATTTTCAAAATATGTACATCTCTTTAGACCAATGGGCCTCAGTTATCAGTCACGTAATAAAGATTGAATGCGTGAATGTTTTATTAGGCCAAAATCCTGCCAGATTGATTTTTTTTCCATGAGCATATGTTGATAAAGACCAATCAGTTATAAATTACCAGATGTATTGATGGTGAAAATAGTTCGGAAAGACTTTTATATCTTACGCTTTGCTCCCGTAGTTTGTGTAAATTTATGTGCTGTATAAGAAGACTCAGGGCTTCAAATTGTTCAGTTGATTTGATCTATGGATTACGCTGTCGAGATTCAAGCATTAATTTATTTAAATTACACACCAATTTAATAAACATTTATAGACACAAAACCCACGCACGGTGGTTTAGTGGTTAGCATGTTCGCCTCACACCTCCAGGGTCGGGGGTTTGATTCCCACCGTGGCCCTGTGTGTGCGGAGTTTGCATGTTCTTCCCGAGCTGTGGGGGTTTCCTCTGGGAACTCCAGTTTCCTCCCCTAGTCTAAAGACATGCATGGTAGGCTGATTGGCATGTCCAAAGTGTCCGTAGTGTTCCTTTTCACCTATGTTGTATCCTGTACAAACCATAAAAACAACTTTCTTGGATGCATCTTAGCTTCTCTTCTCTGTGCTGCTGAACAATGAACGTCTTTGGTTGCAAAACATGAACAGGGGTTTAAATTAAGAAAACAAAACAGTGTGTTGTTTATCAGGGTGACTTCACTATACAAGAATTCAATATGTATCTCTGTTGCTATTCACCACAAAGCATATGCATGCGTAGTTTATATCATTTTTATTCAAATTTTATAACAAACTTAGTCATAGCTAATAACCCTTTAGGTTTAACTACAACCCTGGCTTCAGTTTTGCAAGCAATTCTGATCTTGGTAACCAGTAATAGATCCGACCAGCTTTCTGTAATGTTTTTCCCGATGTAATGATGTAATGTCTGGCCCATCCATTTCCTTCCTCGGTGTTGCTTCAGCCTACACCCCTTGAACGCTACAGGCAATACAATCGTCAATCTGTGATATCAGATTGGGATGGGATGGTCATAAATTGAACTTGATCTCACAAGCCAATACAACTTTTACACTTAGCCATATGCCAAGATCGGTTGGCATTAGATCGAGCCGTAAATAATTTCCATGGCAATTACTGCTACTGTCAACTAGATCCATGCATAAAAAATGCAAGCGCTTATCGATTTCATTTCACAGCTCACGATGGTATTTTATTTAACATATTTCCTCATACCTACCTGAGATTAATCATCTGTGCATGTGCGCTTGAGGATATATTCATCTGCTTCCATTTGCTGTCATAAAAGCCACTGCTTGAGCCTTTTCATGTGCTTTCACGGCAAACACATTTTGGTACATAAGGACAGATGCCATCCAATGCTGGAAGCTAATTCCATTTCGTTAACAAAGGCGAGCAGGCATGACATTTGCCTCCACTGAACGTGGCAAAGGCGTCCATCAGGGTGTCTCAGGGTCCTACAGGGAGCGCTCATGCTACCTCCCCTTCCAGGTTCATCGATACTCTGGGATCCAGGGGCTCGGCTAATTCACTACAGCAGTTGTTTAAGTGCTAGATTTTTTGTCCAGGCAGCCGGTCATGCAGAGAGCCATCATGCAGCGAGATGCCTGAAGTGAGCCGGTATGATGTGGAACAAAAACCAGTACACAGCTTGGTGAAAATTATAGAAGAGCCTAATTTTTGTCTGTTTAGGAAAATAGCATGGTAGGAGAACTATCTTGCTCACGATAATGAGATTTCCCACCATGATATCCATGTCCACGTATCTGTTTATTACAGAGGTGAAATGTACAGCGTTGAATTATAAATGATGCCGTATGCTTCCTTTAGGCCTTGTTTATTGACCTAATGAATAGATAATGGAAAGTTAAAAACACTGCTTCATTCATTGATCTTATATAAATATCGTATCCTTATTGCACGATTACTGCATGATATAACTTGATGTAAATACACTCATCTGTACTGAAGGTGTGTTATACTAACCATCCACAAATACACGCATTTGGAACTATCATCAAATTTTTCAGTGTGTTCAAACAGGAAATCCTTCCCTAACTGAGTAACTATGTCACAGCATTACATTAATGTTGGGTGATGTTTTAATAAGTTCCTAGCCTCTTCATTGGTCTTTGATTATGGCTGCTGTGCGCAATGCATCATCATCTGTAGCAAAAATTTCTTCAGAGCTGTTTATCAACCACATGGGGCAAATAGGGGGGGGGTCAAATAGTCATCAGACACAATCTGCTAACACACACAAATGACCCCGGAGAGTATCTTTTAATGAGCGGAGCCATCTGAAACCTCCATTGCATCCAGAGTAAAGGAGGAGAGAGAAAGAAAAAAAAGACGGAGAGAAGTTGTAGAAAAAGCAGCTTGAGCCATCACTGTTGTAGCATCAAGGGCTTGTTCGTGCCAAGCTGTGGATTTTCTCTGCAATAGCCCAGGGCCAGGCTGGTCTGGCAGCAGAAGGAGAGCAGATGCCATTTGATGACAGCAAAGCAGAGATGGCCGGCCAGGCGCTGTCAGAGAGATCAGAATCGTCTCATTATTTTTCTCACTCGCTTTCATGTGCATCGTCATGTTTCCAATCAGTGCGACCACGTCCCGCGGCGTGCGAGCCGCACAGCCTGCGAAGTAAACAGCATTAGCGTGACTTTTTCTTCAGCTGGAGTTCTTTGTGTGTGCCATGCATGCAGCGAGGAAGTCTTTACCCTGCGTGTGTAGGTCTTTGTGCTTTTTGCTCCCTTCGTTGGGGCTGGCTCTTTGAGCAGTGGAACGATGCCCTGGTTGGTGCGCTCTTTGCTCCATGCCGGGCCAAGTCTGTAGTTGGTAAATAAGACAAATGGGGTGCATCCTGATTTGGAAGGCATTCCTGGCAAACAGCAATTAGGCTGATTTGACCAGAAAAGGCGGGGAAATGGAGGGAAAAGTCAGTGCTGCTAAAACTGACCCTTTTGCAAAACAACATGGGATCTTTTTCACATAGTATTTCTTTGTTTTAAACTTCTGAAACCATGGACACACTTATTCAGGGAAGTTCAAAAGTTATGCCAATATTTATATGAGAGTTCCTCATATTCAGAAATGGGTTACGCACATAATTAGACTGATTTGACTGAAACCCCATTCAGATTATGCAAATCACCTGCATGTAGTCCATGCCTCCGAGATTGCCAGATTTATTTATTTTTTTTTGTCGTGTACAACACAGGTTTTTAACAGCATCTAGACGACATCTTTAAACACAAGCACATGCCTTTAAGGCTCATCCAAAAAATCATGGATAGAAAATGCAGACTGAAGATTTTTGCTTTTGCTGTCAAATGTAATAATAAAATCAAAAGACAATTTCTAAATGAAAAATACAAAAGAATTAAATGCTGACCTATGTACTGTATTAGCAGATTGCATCGACATATATTGAATAGGACTCTAGTATATGTATTGCCTATACTGTATATTGTCACATAAAATCTCTTAATTGCAATTATCACAATATTCAATCGTTTCTTTTAGCAATATGGATTCCACAGTCATTATTCAGCAGCTTCAAAAATAGCATTTGATCCAGCACATTGTGTTATTTTGCTTTTTCTTTTGTTATATATTATATATAAATATATATTATATATATTATATTATATATATGTTATATATTATATATTTGTTATATATAAAGTCCATTGTGCACACAACCATTTCGCATTTTTGATTTGATAAAATAATGTCAGTGTTTTTGTTAATTCCGTGTGTTCTCCTGTACAGAAAACAACATGCCCACAGTTTGAAGGATAATCCGACCTAGTGCTTTTTTACTGTTCTTACATCTCACTTTAATTCTAATAATGTCATTTGTTCATCCAGATACGCAATGTGTCTGATTACGATACTGAGATTTTTGTGAACGTTTAAGGAATGACACCATTAATTAATTAATACTGTGATGTTATATTTAATATAACTATTAAAGAGTGTATTTTCGGACAAAACATTGATTTCGCCGTGTTGTATTGTGATCACATCAAACCATCAGACAGTGGCGCTGACATCGCGCAAAAACAATCGACTTAAGTTCAAGTTCAGAATTGTGAGTTCTTGTGTCACGCCTCTGTTTTTTGGTAAGCTCCACCCCCTGAGAGTAACTCTCGCATAACTTCTGAATAGCACTTCAGTCTTCTGAATATCTGAATACATGCAGTATATGTACACCTCACTTATTCCGAAAGAGTAAACATTTCCCAGTGCATCCTTGGGAACATTAATATGATCTGATTACGATCCAAGTCCCTATCTAGACTAGATGGAAATGCAACCAGGGGCTTTATATGTGCAGGCGAACAGCACAGCTGTGTTTGGTCCCATAGGACTTCCTTTGTCTCGCCTCGTCCTCACCTCAATGCCTCATTTATGGGTCAACGCCTCATTACCACAGAGCAATGTTTGCGCGATGCCAACACTGGCAGCCTAAATTTAGAATTTCATTTCCTACCAATAGTTCGTTATGACACTCGGTGTGGTTTTAGACTCCGAGTTCAATCAAGAGTCTGAAGACTGAGTCAGATTTCTGATGAACTCTACCGACTAGCCGTATCAGTTCTTAATAACAGCAGCATGAAGAGCAGGAAGAGATTTACTTTAGATTCCAGTAAAGCAAGAGATACAGCAGGATTTTCAGTTAAATGCATCATTTATTGCTGCTCAGCCTGAGAGCATGGTCATATAGTGTATAAAAAATGGTGTTCCTGTAAACTGCTACGCTCAGCACATTTTCTTTGTTCAGGAATCAGTGCTGCAGAAAAACTGCTAAGCAAATGCGTGGGTGATTAAAGTAGCCTTGATCATGTAATTTTATACCACCGAATGCTTTGAGAAGATGCTGATTAATTTTCTATAACAGCAGCTCTGATAGTAGTGCAGCTCCAATTCACAGATTTACTGTATATTAATGCGCTGATTCTAATACGTTGTTTCCATAGTAACACAGATTAAAAAACATGTCACTGTTGACATAATGAAGTTTAACATAGATATTTAACATTCATGGAAGGAGTCTCCAGTGTCCGTGCATTGTAACAGAAGTTGCACCTGTAAGAATTAAAACATTATGGTAACGTATTTATTTACAGCAGGGCACACACGGCTAAAGTCTGATGAGACATTTAATCACCGATTTTGGATGCTTTCTGATGCATCAGAACAGGAAGTTCAGTAACAGACATGTGTTTACAGACATATCATGGCAACTTGAATTTATGTATTGCAGGTAACGCTAGAGTTTAGATAGCTGGCTAATTATCTTATGTTTGTCAATGGATCACCGTGAGTTGGATTTCATTATCATCTGATATCATCATATGAGTTTTGTCATTGTGATATTTTTGCTAATTATATATATATATATATACACATTTACATTTATTCATATAGCAGACACTTTTATCCAAAGCGACTTACAAATGAGAGCACACTCACACACCAATGGTAGCAGTGCTGCCATGCAAGGTGCTAGCTTGCCATTGGGGGGCAACTTAGGGTTCAGTGTCTTGCCCAAGGACACTTCGGCATGGGATCACCCGGGCCGGGATTCGAACCACCAACCCTACGATTAGCAGATTAGTGGACAACCCGCTCTACCGACTGAGCCACAACCACAGGTTATATTATATAATATAACCGATTAGTCGAGACCGACCTTCGGTCACATTATGGGTCATCACATATTTCATCGATGTGATCCTCAAAGCATTTTGGCAGAAGTAGTGGGGTAGTGTGCCATTGCTTTCCCTACCCCTCCCCATTTATCCGGGCTTGGGACCGGCGTGTAGCTGCTGTCAGTCACATGGCTGGGTATACATACTCACACACCCATTCATACACTACGGACACTTTGGACACGCCAATCAACCATGCATATCTTTGGACTGGGGGAAGGAAACCGGAGTACCCAGAGGAAACTCCCGACACACGGGGAGAACATGCAAACTCCACACACACGGCCCTGGCGGGACTCGAACTCTGGAGGTGTGAGGCGAACGTGCTAACCACTAAGCCACTATATAAGATATATAACTTTTAAGATTATGGTAATTAGTAACCTAGCTACGGTAAATAACAAGCCAGCTTAGCGTGCACGTTCTGTGCGTGAAAAGTTTGAAGTTAGTATGTTGGGTTCCTCTAATAATTAGCGTATTGTACTGTGATAGGTTCAAGTCAGTGAGGCTATGTTTTGACATCACAAGTAGTTAATGGTTTATTCATAGACATATTTAAATGTAAGTCAAATATGTACGTTCAACAAAAAGTAATTAGGTAAATAATGGAAGGTTTATGTAAAACTCATTAAATAGAAATTTGTACATTTACAAGTAACACATGGCATTATATTAATATGGAAAAACGACACATTTTACTTAAATGGAAATTCTACCAGTAACTGAAGTATGTTGATCAAAGATTTTTTTTCAGCGTATTTAACAATGACAATCAGTACGTTTATGGACAACAATAATCATTAACCCTATTAAGACGATACTCTGATTAAGAAACTAGTATGTAAACAGCAATTATTGATGACCTTACCCCAACTGAAGTCATACTTGAAGTAAACACGAATCGAATTAAGACATATGGAGTATTCCTGTTTTAGTCGCATTATCGACGTGCATTACAGACATGTACACAACTTAATCACACTATTAACGTAGTGTGGGAGTTTTCACCGCATTTTGCGACAGGACACATGCACGGATGGCAGTGCTCAATCGTCTGACGGCAAACAAGAGAGCATGGCTACGTCCGAAACTGTGTACTTACCTGCTACAGTATATAGTAGGAAGTAAAATACACGTATTTCATATAGACGCTACTATATAGACAGTAACTATGCAGTTTGGGACACAGCCCACGGCTTCAAGCAGTCATCTATTTGCACGTATAGCATGACAAATAATTAACTGCACTTGAAACACCCAAAAGTGTATACAGTACCATAACGAAGATGAACTGTATGTCGATATTTGAAATTCCGGAGGGAATGTCGGACAGCGTGGCATGGCGTTGGCACGTAATGACGTGTGCCGTTAATCGATCTGTGTTCTATAACATGTAAAATGGGAACATGAAAGTAGTATTCTAAAAGCAACTCATGTAAACACCTGAATCACAATACTGTCTTTTCAGAATAAGGTCAATAATTAGATTATTACTGTCCATGTAAACATAGTCAATGTAATTTTGACTATATAAATAAATATATATATATATATATATATATATATATATAACATTATATTTATAGATTAGCTATAATCACCTAATAAAATTCCTGCACTTTTCCTCAACAATTTCTACATTCCACATTATAGAAAAGCTTTAAAACAACTAATAAGTTATTGACTTTTTTTCTACACACTCTTACACACACCTCTTTACTATACTATATAAGCAACAAACCCAAATTTCGCAAATAACCACAAGAAGATACTCCAGAGAACTCTGGGTTCCTTGAGCTCTCTACCTGGATTACTTTTTGGATTCTCCAGCTTTTCTGCATCTTGTTCGGCTCCTGCTCAGTCTCCGGAGACCGGCCTTCTCGGTCTGTCTCGAATCAAAGCTCCCCATGTCGTAAACACACTCCGTCATCCTCCATATGCCATCAGTCAATTTGGCTCACTACATGCCTTATTAATAGTTCCCCGCCGTTGAGAAAGTCATCTCACTGAGTCACTCTGCCTCCGGTGCCTCGAAGCCATCTAGAGGCACTTGTACTTCTGGTTCCAGGTGCCATAATGGTGCCATGATGAACAGATATTTGTGATTGACCAGTATAAATGCAAAGGCATGGAGGAGAAACGTCTTTTACCATAGCTCTGCTGATTTAGGCATTGGTTAAGGAAAATCATTATTGTTTCTATAGTAACAGGTAATTTACAGGGACGTCTAATTGTTGATATGGTGACGTTTTCTGTAAAGAGACTTTTATTTAACATTCATGGAAGGAGTCTCCAGATTCAGCACTTTGTAACTATCTGTAAAAACAAATAAAGCTGTAACATTAACTAAGTCATGGGTTTTCTTGGTCAAATGAGAAGCTGTGTTGTTGTTGTTATATTAACTTTACTACAGGAAGGGAAAATAGATAGATAATATAACATAATTTATGATAACAGGGACTACCAATGTTTCACAAAATTGTACAATGTGTGTAAATGAAAGGCATAATCCCCTGCAAATTGCTACATTTTAAAAGAAATAAACACTTCAGGATGTGCCGCTACAGGAAAGTAATCAACTTCCGTGTACTAACAGTAACTATGCGTCATCACACTGCACTACTATTGATTGCTTTCTTATAATAGCAGGACACAGCATGTTTTAGTCCTTACTTATGTAGCATATTGTGAGATGTAGTTGTTTTAACTATATTATACAAATCACAAGAAAAGCTAGCAAGGGATTTAAACAGAAACCGGTCACTGATTAGTGTGGGAACAGATTGCTAATTAGCTAGCTAGTTAGCAACTTGAACGTTAGCCACACCGATACATTGCCTATGTTTACATGCCCCTCAAATTCTATTTAAGGTCTATATTCAGGTTGCGTACATATTCCAAATATGGTGTTTACATGTGTGTAATCGAAATATCCCTGTATACATGGCTGTTCTAAGTATGCCCGAGTTGCCATTCCTAAATACCAAGCCTACAGATGAGCATCTGTTAGCACCCACAATTCCTTGCGGACTGAGCATGTGCATATATCTCCTTTCAGTGTGTTTTTTGAGTAAAGTGTTTACATGCAACAAATTTCCAATTAAAACAGGTATATTCCAGGGGTGGGAATCAGAATTTGGTGAATTAGAATATTGTCTTAATCTGAACCTGGCAATCGGATTGCAGTGTTTACACGACTCAGTACTAATATTGCCAAATTGAGTGAGAATATTGCCAAATTCTGATTAATATAGAAATATCGATGTGCGTGTAAACGTTGCCATTGTTATTTGTCTAGCTCCAGAAATTTCCATTGTTTGCCAGCTGAAGAGATAATCGGAAATGATTCGAAATAGTGCCATTATTTTCATTCAGTGTTGTTGGCTGTCAAGCTACTTATTGCCTACGAGTAAATGTTTTTAGCTTTATCAATTTGTAGCTCCTTGTAGCTTTCAAGTAGCCTATTGTTTTCTTTTTGCTGCTGATTTTTGTTGTTGTTGTTGTTGTTGATTTTCTTCACCATTTAATGCCCTCCTTAATGTTATAGTTTAGTGTTGTTTGCTACTGGGCAATTTCAACAATTGATTACACTGTATTAGATTTCCAATGTATTTCCTGGATTACCCAGGAACGCTATTGTTTGATATGTTTTTTTGTTTCATGTAATAAAATTTGTAAATAAATAAATAAATAATACTGTACGCGTTTTAAATGTTCTGCTGTCATTGCTTGTTAATAAAAAGAAAACATTAAAGTGAAAATGAGTTAAGGGACTCTACAGCAGCCTGTGTGTTTATACATGTTACTCTGTATGATGTGATTAAAGAAGGAAGTGGTTGCTCATGTGATCAGGATAATATGGATAATATTTTCTAAACGGACATGGAGAGAGAGATAGGGGGAGATTAGAAGATACAGTAGGAGAGAGAGGGATGGACATTAGGTTTTGTGATGGTTTATTATTTCAGGGAGTAATTGGAGGGATAGAAATCATTTGAAGCAAGAGTTAATGACACACATTTTAGTGTAGCTATGTGACACTAATTGGCGATTAAAAAAAAAAAGCAGTTCCTCTGCGTCTCGGTTTGATATCAGAATAATTACTTAAGTAATCCGCATGACTTGTGCTGGAATTTAACAGCAAAGAAAGTTCTAGCAACTTGGCCTCCACTGAACTCTGCCACATGACACTGAGGGGTAAAAACAAAGTGGAAAGAAGAAGAGAGCGAAAGAAGAATGATTTAACTTGTGTTTAATACCGGCTTCTCGGCAGTGATACGCGGTCAATCTGATGTGTGCTGAACTCTTTTTAATGCAGCCTTACCGTATTCAGGCGTGCATCCACCGTCTGCTGGAAGCAGCTCGTAGATGTGAAGATATCAAAGTCTATCTCCATCCTAGAGAACATGCTCACCTCAGCACTATGAGGCCTTTTGTTCAAGTTTGGAAAACTTTTTACACGCTCAAATGATGGCGAGGCAGAAAATAACTATAGGCTGCACCAAAACTTTGTTTATAATAAGTATGATCTGATATCGGAGACACGAGGTCAGAGAAGGTCCATCACCATGCTGTTCAGCAGCAGTGAATCAAAAAACCACTTGTTCTTATCTTTTCAGGAGTTTGGAGCACTGAGAAATGAACAAAATGAAGAACTTCAAGCGCCGCTTCTCACTGTCCGTGCCGAGAACAGAGACAATAGAGGAGAACGAGTTCACCGAGCAGATAAACCAGCTCAACATCCAGTGCAGTGAGGGTAAGAGCACCTCTGACCATTTCCAGTATGTGTGTTTGACTTAATCTGAATAAATGACCCTGTTTACATTGATTGTATCTTACATTGAGTGTTTGGATTGTATGCAGATTTTGATTATTTGCATAAAAATGGAGGTGCACAAGATGCACAAAAAGACACTAATGTGTACCTTTCCTTCTCGCTTTGGTATCTTTCACCTGAGAAGGTGCATGTAGTGTACTTTTAAAGCTTTATTCTAAAGCTAAGTTCACAAGTTGCTTTCCAAATTCTTTCCAAATCCATTTTTTTTTCTCAGATCAGATCAGTCTTCAATAAGAACATACCAGTCCCCCGAAACTCCCTTCATACACATATGCATATGGTATCAGCTACATATTGATATCTTCGGTAATTGTTCCATTGCATTACTCAATTTCAGTATTTTCTTTACAGTATTGCCTGAAAATAGTCAATTCCATTCAAACCAGTTTTCATTTGTATAGCACTTTTAACAATGGACATTGCCACAGAGCAGCCTTACAGAGGTGACAGTGCCAAGGAAAAACTCCCTGAGATGACATCAGGAGGAAACCTTGAGAGAAACCGGACTTAAAAGGGAATCCATCCTCATCGGGTGACACCGGATAGTGCGATTATAAATCATTTCTCTTCTATAACTATACTATAGAGTCAAAACAAAGTGCTAATTCCGTTAACAAGATATCATATCTAACATATCTAACATATCAAACAGAAAGTATTAATTGTCCAGTGATTGAATAAATGAGAGACTTGAGTTTAAATTGCTAAGTTGTTCAGAAACACATCTACATATCAAATTTTGCGGGAGTCAATAAAGGACTGTTGGTTTTTACTTTTTATGGATGTTGAACTTTTGAATAAAAAGTGGTCCATAACTGCCAGAGTCAGTGGGTAAAAGATAGCTATTTTTGTCATGATGACAATCTTTGGTGTAAAACAAGTGCAAAAAAGAAACAACACATGAAGTTGGTAGTCAGGTGTTAAAAGCATCCAAGTATTAGCAAGTCAGCTAAATGAACCAAGGGAGAAATGTAATCCATAGAAGTGTTAAAAGCTCATTTGCATATTATGTGTGATACAGAAATTGGATTTTAATCTGGCTAATCGAATATATGACAACAAATGTAGGTACGATTTTATGAAGAAATAATCCAGATACAAGATGCATGAAATGTCCAGGTGAGAAATGGGATCGAATATCGTTTTTGTTTCAGAGATTATGTTGACACTGATCCAAAAATCCCTATTCTGACATCTAATGTAACTAATGCACCATATAATTACACATGAGGCTTATGTTTTGTGGCCTCCCATCTGATCTTCTCCACTTTAATATGGTTCTGTTTAATATGTAATATTTTTAGTAGGGCCAGAAGCTTATAGTGTTGTCAGTTGAGGGAATATCCACCATTCTTGTTTCATTTGTAATGGGAAAAAGATTAGAGAAAGTGGGTCTAAGCCAGTTTGGTAATCTTTTAGTGAGATGGAAAAGTGCAAGGCGAACAGGAAATCGTGCTGAGCTGGCATTTC
Organism: Noturus placidus; assembly: GCA_022414735.1. Lineage (NCBI taxonomy): Eukaryota > Metazoa > Chordata > Actinopteri > Siluriformes > Ictaluridae > Noturus > Noturus placidus. The sequence goes on from JAFFST010052611.1 coordinate 50,353, forward strand.
GGCAGGCCTCAGTAGACTTGAGGGGTCAGAGTTGTTCTGGAGGAAGTGATGAGAGTATGAATGCTTGACCCTCTAGGAGCCAGACAATGCCAAATCTTCCTTCTGTCAACTTGGAGACAACGGCCATTGGCCTGGTGTCTGCATTATTAATGCTGATGTAATAGAGCAGTGTAATACGGTGCCATCTGCTTCTGCCATCCACTTTCATCCCGTCAGTCAGTCTTAAATCAAATCATTTTAAAGGAGACAGGAGCATAGTGAAAGAATTGGAGAGAAGAGATGCTTGTGCCTTGTTCATAGCTCTTATCTCGCATGATGAAGGGCCAGTTCAAAGTCAAATCAATTTGACAAGTCTGCAATGTGATCGATCGGGACGAAAGTACTCCGTCCATCATACCATGTGAGCATCACCATGAAATATACAATTTTAGAAACCTTGGTTTTCAATTTCTCTGTCAGGAAAAAAAGGATACTAAACTAAACGGAGCCAGTGAAGCGGTACTGTCAAGTGTACGTCTTTGTTATCGTTATCTAAAAAGCTATATGGTACAACAATAGTCCTTAAACACCAGTTATTCGTTCATTCATTTTGGTCAGGTTCACGGTAGATCCGCAGCCTATACAGGGGACACGGGGTTTGAACTCAGAATACACAGCAGTCCATCAAAGGGCACCATACACACATACATTTGTACACTCGTTCATACTTTGGGCAATTTAGAGACTTCAATCCACCTACCAGCAGTTTTTAGTAGGTGGGGAAAATTGGAAGAAACCGGAAACCCCAGAGGGAACCCAAAAGGAAAATGTGTGAAACTTCACACAGACAGTTAGAAGAAGAAGAAGAAGAAGAAGAAGAAGAAGAAGAAGAAGAAGAATTTATCATATATGCATCACAACAAAGTGAAATTCGTTACTCCGAATATTCCAGCTTGTTTGGAAGTTGGGGTAAGAGAGCAGAGTCAGCCATGATACAGCATCCCTGGAGAAGACAGGTTTGAGGGCCATGTTCGAGGATCAAACAGTTGTACTGTATCTTGGTGGGGCTGGGGCTTGAACCCCGAACCTTCTGATCCGTAACCCTGAGCCTCAACCATTGAGCCACCCAAGTACGTAATCCAAGCTCAGGATCCTCTGTGTTGCCCTAAAGTCTAATTATGTACATCAACCATTCCTTCATATGCAATAAGCTCTTTATACTGGCTATATGCTGGGTGCAAGAAAGGAATACACCTTGAATGGTATGCCAGTCCATCTCACATTCTGCACATCAAATGAGGTCTAAAAGTGCATCATGGTCATTAGTAGAAAGACACATTCCAAATGTACAAAAGATGTATCTTTGATGGTACCACCACAGCAACAAGTAATCATACAGTGGAAAACCAAGAGGAGGGAGATCTCCGCGTCAAAGACCTTCAAGACAGACCTGGACACTTCTACATGGAGGAAAGCATTACTCCGACTTCTCTGAGAAACAGATTGGAATTGGTATGGGATTTAGGGCAACATTTGTTTGTGCATCCTTCAGCTGTCTCCGCAAGGCCTGAGATTCCTCTGTGATGAAGCTCTGCACTGATTGGCTGCTGGAGATGCCGTGCTTCTGCTTTTCCATCCCCAGAGAGATGGTGCTGATTGAGATAGATAGAGGAGGATAAGATCTGGGCTGAGAGAACAGACAGAAGCAGCACTACAGGAGCAGCGTGACCGTATTAATATTCCGTCCTAACCTCGAGCACGGAGGAGCGAAAGTCTGCAAAGACGGAGAGAGGCCACCATGTCCGAGAGTGACCTGAGATATGAGATCAATCAATCCAATTTGGTCTAATACTGTAGATTTTCAGAACTCAATTACTCTAGAGCTAATGCAGTGTTCTACTTGGATAACGATGAGATTCACTTCAGGGAATGCTGTTTTATATTAGTCCGCCTGTCTGTATGTCTACTCTAATTCTCATTATAGTCGCGATGGATTGGCAATTCATGTCGCAACGTAGCTATTTTCCATCGAGCACAAAAATGCATGATTGAGCAATCATGTAAATGTTGCATCCCATTACTTTGTTAGCAAGTGTTTTTGATTCCCAGAAAGATACGAGTCATCTTTAATAGCTAATGCCTTTGAGATTTCTAAGAGAAAGAGATGCCATTAAGAAATATCTTAATTTGCTAACACGCATACACATACACACACACACACACACACACACACTCACGAATTCTTCAGAAGACCAATAATGCTCAATGACCAATCTGCAGCACTACAGCCTTAATGTGTGTACTACTAAAAGAACTGCCAGAGCGCCTCATTTTGTGCCTCTCTCTCTCGCATTTCCGTAATTACCAGCTGTTGTGTTGCGCTATCAAGCCTGTCAGACAGGCGTGAATGAAATGTGCCTGCATTCCTAATGTACGCGCCAGGCTGCTAAAACCACCAATGAAACTCCCAAATATTTTCATCATACGAAATGACATTTACAAGCAAAAAATTATAGTAGTAGCAAACAAAGCAATTTGGGATGTGCTGTTGAAGGAAAATAACCTACACCTGGATAAAGTGTATGTTTAAACCTTCTGACAGTGATAGGATCCTTAGGGACCACTGATGTCTTAACTAACTTATTAATTAGGCCACAAAGGTTGCAACCCTCAAGACACTTAGCTCATCAACACGGCCAGGGTTATTCCCAAACTGATGTGTATTATTCCCTAATGAATCTCAGATAACCTGCAGTTCTAATCACCACCTTGCTCCAGGACGGAAGGATTTCCTCTTATCATCATTAGTACACTGCAGTGGTTTCTAAATCCCAAAGTGAGATCTTGCGTGAGGTTTCCTGGATAAAGACGGATACGATGATTAGAGAGAAGGACACGATGGGAAGCTTCCCACTAGAGGTTTCTTCTCTGACGTTGCCTGTCTGAAATTCATTCACCTGAACGTCCATCGGTTCTCCATTCAAGGGCAATGAAATGAAACCTGCACGTAGCACTTACGCAACATCAAAGGCTAGCTCGGTGAACGAGAGACTGTACCACTGTGAGCTGAAGTGGATTTACAAAGCACAGAAGAGGAACATTTAGATCGGACTCACGGATGGAGCGATTGTTATTTTTTTTTTAGCCGTTACATCACGGTGGTTAAATAAATAATGGTTCAAAAAGAGAGCAGATCCAAACATCAGAGCTTGCTAAGGTTTCATGTTAATCTGAAACCTATTCATTATTATGATAGCTTGTCTTTATTGATCACATACAGTAGAATGAAATTATATTCATCACATACCTCAGCATGTCAAGGAGTGGGGAGCCTGTCAGTGCTGGGGCTTGAACCTCTGACCTTCCGATCAGGAATCCAGACCCTTAACCACCAAGCCACCACTGTCCCAATATTATATATACCAATTATATAGTGCATTATCCCACACTCTAATTTGTAATGGTGTCTCAAAACATACTAGAGAATATCCAGTGCTGTCTTTGAATCCCATAAGCACTGCGATACTGTACAAACTATGTACCTTAGTGGCTATAGAAAACCAATAATGCAACTTGTTGTTTGGTTTGGTGAAACTGTAGAAACTGTTCCACCTTTTTAGTTCAATGTCCAGTATGATTGTATTTTCCTCTCTCTAAACATATCATTCCTACTCTAGCAAGTATACTCCTTACCTCGCAAGTATTAGCTTTGCTTTTATAACATATAAAAGCAGCACTTTCAGTCTTTCTGTCACTGAGACGTATTAAAAAACAGAAGAATTGACTCTCTCAGTGGCCCAATTATTGGATTGTCCTTTCACTGAGCCTCCTGTCTTCTCCTTCCACAAAGGTGTTTCAATGCTCACAGCAAGCCATCGTTCACGCTGGGTCATGGCCATCGCACCTCTAAAAGCAACACAGCTGACTCGAGATAAGTTTCGGCTTTGTAGTTCGTTACTAACGCGATTAAGATGACGCCAGTCCTGGACCAAAACTTTCAATTGATGAACGAGCGAAGTGGTGATCGATGAAGCTTAACATGCTGCTCAGGTTAACATGCTGTGTGTTGTGTGTGAAACACAGGAGAGTAATTTGTGGACAGAGAAAAAACATGTGGAAGGGTGAAGAGATGTTGTATGCTCACCAACCACTTCATTATGTCTCGCACACACTATATATAGGAGGGAGCTTCAGCTATGAAGCGTTTCTTAACGCTCCCAAATAAGCAGCGCTCCTGAGTGCTTCTTCCAAATTCCAAATGAAACTACATGGTTGGGGAAACAATTTGTTTGAATTCTATTTTGATTCAGAAATAAAACATTTTTTTTAAACTAACCAAATTTGACTCATAAGCTTTTTTAAGACAATGAAAAATATATTCCAGTTAGGGTGTACAAACTTTTGGCTATCTCTGTGAGCATGTTAGAAACTAATATAAAGCTGTGAACTAGAAAATCAACACCTTCTGACCAATCAGAACTGAGAATTCAACAGTGCTGTGGTATAAATAATATTAAATATAAAGCCTTTATATTCAACTGTGATGCCAAGAGATAATGGTATTTCCTTTGCTTTGGCAACACTGATGCATGCATACAATCCTGCCAATATAGATTTGTGAGATGGGGGAGAGAGGGGGGGGGGGCTCATCTGTGATAACCCCAATTACCACCAGGGAGATCAAAGTGTTCGCTGCTTCTGTGATATTTAAATGAGCTCTCAAAAGGCTTTCTCTTTCTTTATCGGCAACTCCTCTCTCTCTCTCTCGCTCTCCCTCCCTCTCTCTCTCTCTCTCTCCCTCTCTCTCTCTCTCGCCCTTTTTTTTCTTTTTCTTTGTGCCATGAATGAAAAAGAGCAGAGCTACAGCTCTCCCTTGTCTACCTCAGCATATTAATGAAACAGGATGTTTCACAGGTTCTCTCTCTCTCTCTCTCTCTCTCTCTCTCTCTCTCTCTCTCTCTCCCCCCCTGTCCATCACCATTAAGACATGACAGCAAGTGCTTTCCTCAGCCTGAATTGTCTGAGCAGAATAACACTCTCCCTGAACCCCTCCCACCCCCCACGAAAAAAAAAACAAAAAAAGAAAGGTCAGACCCATACCCAAGATAGAGAGTTCAATGAAGAGAGTGAGAACTGGAATGAATCTTAGCTGGTGCATGTGCGTGTGTGTGTGGTCGAGTTGATATTGAGTTACAGATCTAATGAAACAGAGGCGGAGGTATAAATATTGATGATTCAGATGGCTACCTGAGAGACCGAGCGAATCTCTTGTTATCCAGATCCCAGCAATGCCTTTGTTAAGCAGCCCAGTCGCCATGGAAACTAGCAATTAAACGGTAGAATGCCTTTGAACATCAGAGATGCGTCGAGCTGGCGAAGCCTGACAACGAGAAGGAAACTCCACCATACCCTAAATAAATAGTGGACTTAATTAGGTTTATCTGCAAGTTCTCTCTCAGAGGCTATTACCTTAAACATCTCTGGAGAAGTGAAATTCAAAATATATACGTACTCCGAGATGCTTATTTATTACCTACACCTCTCACGTGCTTAATAACCAAACAACTGCACAGATATGGGGAAAAAAATGTCCAGTTACGGACATTAGAGATAGATATGTACAATATAAATGCTGACCATATTATACCATAGAATATTATCGTTTCTATAGCAACAGCTCACACAGGAACTAGTATAATAAACAGATTTTTAAAAATAAAGCATGTATAAGCACTGACATAGTGAATTTTAGTTGTAAGGAGATGTTTGTTTAGCACAGACTGAAGAGTGTAATTATGCTCACACCACAGCGGTTTCCCTGACACTGGAGACTCCTTCCATAAAAGCAAAGTAAACAGAAAGCTGCACTTCTCTTTGTTAAACAGCAGCACATTCTCTTTTTTAACTGTTCATTATTAGCCTTCGATTATATATACTGTATGGCCAAAAGTATGTGGACACCCGACCATCACACCCGTGCAATTTTTGAGCATCTTATTCCAGATTTCATTCCCCGTTGCTGTTATTATAACCGTCATGAAGGCTTTCTACTAGAGCACAGGAGCACAGGAGCATTGGGTGTGATGCTTGTCATGGTCAGACATACTTGTCCATGTACTTTTGGACACATAGTGTAACTTAAGCCCTCGTGTATGAGTTACTATAGGACGCTTATACGATAACGTACTAGAACAAGCGCGTTAATATAAAAGCTGTGATTTATGGTACAGTCAGGACTAGTGTCAGAGCTGCTGTTATAGACAATTCATCAACACCTCGAGATCTCAAACATGCTGTAGTACAAGGAGAAAATAATACATACTATACATATACATAGAGGGTTCTTTAGGGGTTCAGTGGGTTCTTTAGTTTCCAGAAAAAGGGCGATAGAACCCTTTCTGACAGGAAAACACTTCTACATAGAAGAGATAGAGTTTTAAGATGTTAAGCGTGTATTATATACAGTAAATGGATAGACCACTGGTCACCAATCCTCCTCCTTGAGATCTACCTTCCTGCAGGTTTCATCTCCACACACCTGTTTTAGTTGATCAATTCACTTCTTAAGGCGATGATGAAGAGATAAATGGTCAGGTGGGTACAATTAGAGGTTGGAGCTAAATCTTCAGGAAGGTAGGTTTCCAGGAACAGGGTCGGTGACCACTGGGATCGAACCTGTAGAGTTAATAGACTGCATGGAATGTGTGTAGACGATGAAGTGTATGGTTTCTACAGAATGATCAGCAATCAGTTTCCTGTTCTGCTCCTTCACGATACTGCTGCGCTGTTTGACTTGCTCGAGAGTCCATGCAGTTATAATCCCATTACTCATAACCTCCAATAAAGAAAAACCACTTGGATAAAAGTAAAAAATGCAGGTTGTTGGATGAGCGGAGAAGGATACCGCCGTACTCAATACCTAAAATGTCAAATAATGCTGCGGAGAATCGATGAATCATCGGCGCAATGCAACCGACCGACAGCCATCCGTAATATTAACAAATAAGAGCTGCAGGGCCGAGGATTAGTCATTTGAAGCACAGCGAGAGGGAGGATTTTGATCAGCCGCCGTGGTCTAGTCATGCTTTCCAGGCTAAAATAAAGAGGCATTAGTGATCCTTTATGCTCATAAAGAGGAAACAAAGCGAAACACAAAAGAATTGCTTCTCTTTGTGATGCCTCAGTGAAGTTAAGGCTTAATATTTCATTGCCTCTGCGCTCTATTCTGACGGCCAGGTTATTTTTCTAGAGCACACTCGGCTTTCATTCATCCTTCCTGTCATAACGTTTATGGAACTACAGCTTTCAGACTCACTTAAAAGCACAGCGCTAGAAGGACACAGGAAGTAACGCAAGTGTTGTGAAGGATTGCAAAATAATATTCACACATTTAAATTGCTTAAAATGCACAAATACATGGAAAGATTTTACATCGTAAAAAAAGAGAGAATTTATTTTAAGGCCAGTTATTGAAACCTTATACTATACAGCCCCCCACCCCCGCTCCCCCCCCCCCAAAAAAAAACAACAAATAACAACAACAACAAAACATTCAGAATGAATGAATCTTAACCTGTCAAATAGATAAGAACATGTGACATTTTGTGCTACAATATAATTAAAAATAAATAAATACAGTTAAAAGAAATCATAATAATTGAAATATGCAAATGAGGCAATGCAACAAACTGAATTGTGCATCATGAAAAATTTTCAACAAATGGGCCACACCCATTATTATTAATGCTGCTTATTTATTTGTTTATTCATTTATTCATATTTGTTTATTGACTTTCACATAACATTTTTTTTTCAACTACTGTTGTTTCATGCATATTATTATATTGTTACAATTCTATGATAATATTGTATTTTTATGTTTCATTTTAACTGGTAAAAAAGATGTAATTTAACATCAAAACTAGTCAAGATATTTAAATTTATGCAAATCAGAAGTGACTCATGACCTGCACAGGGTCCTATAGGGCAGATTGAAGTACATTTTGTTTTCATGGGAGCAAGGGTTAACGCTCATTGGACAACAGGATTTTATGATGTCCTTTTGGGTCCTGCCCACTCGGAATCGATGGGTGAATGGTCAGGTGGGTTTTACGTAGAAAGAGATTTCAATGTTTAATGCACAAAGACGCAAAACACGGCTTCTCCATATGATGATTGGGAGATCTCTCGAAGGGGCGGAACCTCATGACCAACTGCCAGTCTGTGAAACGTTAACGGTTTGAATGTGACTGACGTCTCAAACTTGAACATATCAGGGAGCTGAGAGTATAGTGTTCAGTAACCAAATCCATAGCAGTTTTATCATTGTAATTAGTCAATCTTGTAAGTGAATTGTATTAAGTATCAACTTCTGTCTGTTGTTTATTTATAGTGTAGCTAGCTAGCTGTCAGTGAAATTTAGCTACCTAGTTTTTAGCACTTCATGGCAGACATTGCAAATTTGGTCAAGTCTTTTAATGCTCATATTGATGAGGAGAGAATTAAACAAGATGCCAGACCAACAGATGGAACTGATCACTCACAGATACAGTGCCTTGCGAAAGTATTCGGCCCCCTTGAACTGTTCGACCTTTTGCCACATTTCAGGCCTCAAACATAAAGATATAAAACTGTAATTTTTTGTGAAGAATCAACAACAGGTGGGACACAATCATGAAGTGGAACGAAATTTATTGGATATTTCAAACTTTTTCAACAAATAAAAAACTGAAAAATTGGGCGTGCAAAATTATTCAGTCCCCTTAAGTTAATACTTTGTAGCACCACCTTTTGCTGCGATTACAGCTGTAAGTCGCTTGGGGTATGTCTGAAATTTTTGCCCATTCCTCCTTGCAAAACAGCTCGAGCTCAATGAGGTTGGATGGAGAGCGTTTGTGAACAGCAG
>JAFFST010052611.1:60184-84662 GCA_022414735.1 Noturus placidus
TATCCAATAAATTTCGTTCCACTTCATGATTGTGTCCCACCTGTTGTTGATTCTTCACAAAAAATTACAGTTTTATATCTTTATGTTTGAGGCCTGAAACGTGGCAAAAGGTCGAACAGTTCAAGGGGGCCGAATACTTTCGCAAGGCACTGTATATACTTCAATAACACACACCTGTGCTTCTGCTATTTGAAAGCCCACCAGTCGTGTAGATAGTTCCACCCTTCATACAGTCCTCCCAAAAATCATGAATAGTAATAGCTCAGCACTCGACACCGATCTGCACAGGTAAAAAAAACATTATAAAAATAAAAAGATTTAAGAAATGTCTTCTGGCAGAAGGTTTCACAAATGATGTCTGAAATGCATTAAAAGATTAAAACAACACATCTGCTGTTTGTGACAGAAATGAAAACAATACATGTTCAATACGAAATCCTCAGATTCGTGATCAAAAGGTTCACATGTAAAAACTTTAAAAAGTGTGCACGTGAAGCGACCAGCTGAAGACGAGGGCAAGATTCACACCACATACAGTGTGCACGCACCCTAAGGCGTACAAAGCAGCGTGTGAAATTATTGCTCCTTCACAGGCTGAGAAAAAGAACTTATCACATGGACAAGAAGTCATTTTAAGGAAACTAATAACGTCGGCGGTGAATATTTCAGCATAAATGATTATGTAATGTGAAAAAATTATGAATTAAAAAATGGCTCGATGTGGACTACGGAACATTCTGGAAATAAACTTATATAAATATATATATGATTCGTTATGGACAGATTTTAAGCAATTATTGAATTTTTTAATCCAATATAAATTTTTTAAAATATTTTTTAAATAAAAATATCAACACAATCTTTTATGAGTTGCGTTTTGTGTTACAGAGAAAATGTATTAAATAAAAAAAGAAGCATAAACTCCTCTGTCGTGAAGACGTTCGTAAATAGCTTTACCTCCTTACTGAAATTTCCCAATTTTAACAGTTATACACATTTTTCTTTCTTCTGTTTATGTGGGGCAGTCCCTGTGAACAAGCACATTGTTATTATAGAAACAATACAAGCACATTTCTTTTTTTCTGACCAATCAGAATCGAGATTTCAACGGCGCTGTGCTAGAAACTGCCATAATACAGTATCAATACCAGAAACAAGAGAATAACCACAACTCCATGACCGCGTTTACTTCCTCAGAACCTTACAGTCATCCCCTGCCATTTCATACATTCTCTCTCAAATGAACGCTACAATTTCCCATGCAAGATCCGGCTTTAACGATATCAAAGCCACCTCAGATCTTGCTCTCAGCTTGCAGCAAGATCAGTGTTTCGATGGCGGAGACTCACATGGCCATCTGAGCCCAGTGCAGGTGGTCATCTCTCCTCTTTCATCATGGAGCCGCCTGGATCTGATGAGATGAGCTTTGATATGATCGAGTTGCTCGGATCCAATTTCTGACCATTTCATCATCACTGTCAAACGTCAGATCATGTCCTCGCTGTCTTTCGGCAACAAGTTTGTGCGATAACAGTCAAGAAAGTGGCAACATTTCCGTTTGTGCAGTGTCTTTGGTTCAGAGATTTATATGTTTTTTCTTGTGTCACAGTGCCGAATTAATAGCAGAATTACAAACATGAAACATCGATAGCACCATGTACAACACCCCCCTCCCCTCCCCCCCACCGCATTGCTTATCTCGAGGGCTGAGTATTTTGCATTTGATAAAATTACAATACGAAACACATGAGCTGAAACTGTAGAAGATGAGTGCTGGGTCAGCTTGTCGTTCAAACCATGGCACGTTTATTTTTATGCAGCAAATTAAGAAAAATATTGAAACCATACTAAACATACTAAACCAAAAGAGTAGCCCACATCACACATAATGTGAATTTATGACCTCATTTTTCTATCTCGTTCAGTTGCCTGCAAGGAAACACTGGAATCTCTGGATTCCCTAAAAGGCTGTCGTGACCATATCATAACGAAATGAAACCTGTATTGATGACCTTCTTGAGCAGCAATGGTCCACACAGCTCCAGATAGAGATTTCTACTTCATGGCCCAGAGGACGATGAACCTAGCAGATGAGAAAAGATGGACTTGGCATCCAATTTCTCATTCCGCAGCCAGCCTTGGCCCGATAATGAGGTGGATCTCAATTATTCTGCTGCGCTACTGTGAAATGGACCGGGGGGGTTCCTGCTACTGCACCTCTCGAGGAACTTCAAGCCCTCTTGTCCAAATTGAACTGATGGAGCAGAAAAGCCATTTTGATTTTTTTGCTCTCACCTGCAAACCGGAGCCCAGGCACGACGAAAGACAGTGGGCCCACCACCGATTCCGGCCAAGGTTGGGCTACGCCATCGGCGCTTCGCATCATAGAGGGATAATTAGATTTACGCTGACAGTCTGTTGACATGGGATATATTAATTGGGGTGCTTCGGATTGACATGCATTTAGATAGCCACATCATAAATGCATGAAACTCGGCACGGTGCACACTAATTGCGTTGAGTTCCGTAATTATGGCCCGCGTGATTAATGGCGCCTCCTGTCACCAGCATATGGCAAAGTTGACCTCACGGTTATTGAGTTAGCAGGCCAATCAGAGAGGGAGGGAGGGGGACGACTGGGACGTCAGCTGCTCCGCTTGGATTGGATTAAAGTGTACTGTCGAGAAGTTAATTTTTTTCTACTTACCTCATAGGAATGTGATGGACAGCAGCACAGCTGTTTGTTAGTGCCACCATCATGTCCTGTTTTTGGCTCATACTATAATCTTCCTGAATTGAAAACGTAATCAGAATTTGGATGGTCATATTACACACTTGCCTTACTGTAATTAGTCATTTTAACAAGTCAACAACATAGAATTGTGGTTTAAAAAAAAAAAAAAAAAGCAAGTTAATCTCTCATGGCATTCCCTCCATCTATCATGTTTGGGTTTTTTTTTTTTTTTTTTTTTCATTTCCACAAGCTGTCAGAATTATAAGTGTTTTTCTGACAATTCTACAGATCTGGTACCGAACAGCCTGGGTCTGCATGCTCTACACCCGTTGCCCAGTCCACTGGCCTCCGACCATCAGGTTCCATCTCCCACCCAGCTGCACTACCACAGCAAAGTCCAGCACCGCCGCTTTTCCATGGAGGTCAGTAGCACTGCTGTTTCTCATGAAATTAGGAAACTGAAATAATTTTTTTCACCTCCAATGTCTCAGGACTCACCTCAGTAACTATGCGACCAAACAATTCCGTTATTTGATAAAGCTAATATTATGTTCTAAGGGTGAGGAGTGGAAGTGTAGAGGTTTATCTTACGGTCCACCCGTCACCATTCCTCAAAAATTCTTGGATGTTACTTTTTTACTTGGGGCTTTCTCTGATTTCTAAAAAAGAATGTGTAACCAAACCATAATTAGAAACACCAGTGAGACCTTCAGTCAGAAATGTAGGAGAAGAGAAGACAACCTCTTACATAAAACAGACGAGACACAGGATCTCAACTCAATGCTTCTTAGTAGATGTGTGGAAAATGCCAACAAGCCATTTAGACAAGAAGATACACACACTGAGGAGGCTCCGCAAATTTAAGAGGAGATCATGTTGAAACATTAGTGATCTCCTGGCTGATACAGGTGACATACAGAATAAAGGCTCAATCCTTCCTAACAGCTACGTGCCAGATTCTAGTAAAGTGTTTGACCAAGAGGGTAGGCCCTCAGAGGAGAACCCATCAATCACCTTTCATAACCAGCAAAGAACAGGTGAGATGTTCAGCCTATGAGGTGGTAAGGAGAACCTGTTAAATCTGCAGAGTCTCTGCCTAAGCCCCCTGAGAATATCTGAGACACTTCACCACAACAGAAGGTTTCTCTTTCAGAAAAGGTTCCAAGTAGAACACATTTAGAAGGCAAGGTAACCGTCCAAAGGATTGCTGAGGAACGCTTTTTTTCTAAGCTTGTACAGGTGTAGCATGAGATTAGCTTTGGAAACACCACTGATTAGTGTTCTACACTCGTAGAAAATTCAGAACCCTTCAATTGTTCCTGTGGAGGAAACCCTTAAAGGTTCCCTATCAGAGAGGGTTCTGAGTTGAACCTCTTTTTTGAGCAGCTATCCATAATGTATGCTTGCATTGAGAAATCCTTTTAGGTAGTTCTTATTACCCAGACATTGGAAAACTGTCAGAATTTCAGAGTAATATAGTAACACCAGAGTGGTGTAGTAATATCAGAGGAATACAGTAATATAGTATTCTCAGGACATCAGGTTTCCTATCTTGTGTCTATGCGTTCTGACTAAATTAGAAACATATTTTTTTGCTATCAATAAAATGTTTAATGTCGTAATGTAGAATAAGGTAATACTGACGATGTACGAAGTGGTTACATCATGGATCCAGCACAGAAACAAGCTATTTCACCAAGTCGAATAGTAACACTGCTCAGGAAGTATGTGAGTAACGTGTAGAAGTCCAGTCATGAGTTATTGCTTGAATTCTTGTAGACGTAACAGTGCACCCGAAGGACAGAGTCTCGTAAATGCCAGGGTCTTTCTCAGGGTGACTTTCATCTTGTAGAAAACAAAACCCAAAGAAACTCCCAGAAAATGGACCCCTGAGGGGGAAATAACAGATTAATCAAAGTCTCCCAGAACAGCAGCGGCGGCCGCCATCATCATCACCGCCACCTCCCTCGTTTCCCTCTCTCTACCAACCCACCATTACTCGCCTGTCCCCCAAGCCCTGATTGTGTGTGAAGGACAAATACCAGCCTCCTATTCCAGCCCTCTCCTCCATGTCACTCCTGCCAGGGACCCGGCTAAAAGATGGAGGCCTTGGCTAAACGCAGCCGACGGGTTATTTTTAGGTCGGGTTTCATATCGCAGTGCGTTCAGAGTTCTCCCAAGCCACGCTGTCAGACCTCATGTTCAGCAGCAATGTATCTCAAGGAGGAAAATTGCACTGAATGCCCTCTCCATTTTCAAATCCATTGGGTTCCTTTCTGGCCTCTAGAAGCTTTTATCAGCCACGTGCACCCTTATTTAAGTCTCGCCAGCCAGGCTCGAGGGAACGCGGGTGCAGGGGAAAAAAGCCTCTTTGCTTTAAATTGCTAGATAGGTTTATTGCGCAACTGTACAAAACCTCTTTAAGAAGCAGTGGGGCAGAGATTCCTCAGAATTCAAGCCTTCATCAGGTGCAGAAGAAGTAGAGGTTAACCGAAATTCAAGAATCGTCAAGTACTTTCTTAAAAAAATAAAATAAAATAAAAAATGACAGCTGCTTCTTTTTTCCGCACTTTGAAGTTCACCCCTGAAGGACAGAATTTAAGCGAGACAGAATCTCACCACGCAATACCTGTTTTCCCTCAGACTTTTTGTTCTTTGATTTCAGCTTCCACAGTTATGAGATGGCAGTTGTGTCAGGCGTAGCTTGATGTCCTGACGTGCTAAGCCGGGATGAGTTTCTAAAGAAGCATCACAGAACAAAACAAAACAAACAAAAAAAATACATCGTTAGCACACAGTGAAAAGTGATTTTGGCAAAATGGTCATCTGCATGCACGGACGTGTTTTTATATCCTAGCGGGGACTAAACGATATCAAGGAATATCTCAACATTTAAAGGTGAGAGTGAGATGGAGGTGTAGCATATAATTGCAGCATTATAAATTATATCAATGCAAGGTGCCTGTGTGTGTGTGTGTGTGTGTGTGTGTGTGTGTGTGTGTGTGTGTGTGTGTGTGTGTGTGTGTGCATAGGATGTGAGTAAGAAGATGTCTCTGCCCATGGACATTCATTTGCCTCCAGAGTTTTTAAAGAAGCTGCAGGTGGAGAGCCCAGAATCGTGCAAACCACACAGCCGCATGTCCAGACGAGCCTCACTGGTCAGACACACACACACACACACACACACAAACTCTTTTATAGTCTCTGGAATGTGATCTTGTCCACCTTATCTTTAAATGCAGAGAGCGTATGGCATATTTTTCGTACGAAACTTACTCTCGAGACATTAACTTAGATTTTTGTATTTCAAAGGATGATGTGGTGTCATTTTTACCCATTTATAGTCACACTTAACATTGTGGAAAGTCCATGAGATGAGTTAGTCCCTGTTATCATTACATTATGACGCATATAAACAGTTGTTCCTTCATCAGCCTCTCTGTTTTTTTTCTCTTTCTTGAAGTTAATAATCCAAGTAAATAAATAAATAATCGAGAAACCTCGAAGTTTAAACTCTCTCCTGAACATGTAGGAAAACCCACTGACTATTACAAATCACTGACACTGGAGACTCTTTACATAACTGTTAAATAAACATCTTCTTACAGAAAATGTCAGCATATCAACAACTATATGTGTTATATGTGAGTCCATTTATGTGGAGCATCTGTACAGGTACCAGTTCCTGTGAATGAGATGTTGCTATAGAAACAATCACATTAATATAATATAATCCTGTGTAGCTGCTGTTCTAGAAAATGAATCAACACCTTCTGACCAATCAGAATCAAGAGCTCGAAAGCGGTGTGGTATAAAATGAATGAATGAAATAAAATATCAAAAACAAACCTGTCACTTCATTAAAAATATGGTGGATAAGGACGATTGTTCAGAGAAAGAAAAAAAAAGATTTTTAAAATTAATTATTCATAACAGACGAGCGTTGATTTTAGTCACACGTTCAGTTTCTATTTTATGCTTTTGAGATTATTTCAGATAAAGAATTGTTCATCAAATCCATAAAACACAATGAGCTGAGAAATGAAACACAATTAACGTTACAGCAAATCATGTCTTTCATCTTCAGTCTGACATCGGTTTCGGGAAACTGGAGACGTACGTGAAACTGGGCAAACTGGGAGAGGTGAGTCAGATCTCTCAGATATCTCTTGTTTTCTCATTACAGCACACCATTACAGCTCATTTATTACATCACATTTATTACATTGACTTTAAAAAAGAGAATCAGTGCAGACATGAGTGATTACTGTAAACTGTAAGCAGTATTGTTGTTGTGTCCTGATTCTGGCCTGAACACATACTGTATAGCTACTGAGAATGCTCAACCATCTGATGTTTCTCAATGCCATGCCAAACAAAATATGTCCCTTTTCCATTAACTAAACAAAAGAAAACAAAACCATACATACTGTTTGAATAAAAAAAAACATAAACAATGTGTCCAGCATACAGCCTTGAGGAATACCCTGGGAAAAAAGACTGTGTGGAAAAATCCGAGAGACGATAACAAGCTAGCAGAAGCATGGCAAAGTGAATACTAAATCTGAGAAAGACTTTAATGTATTATACATTTATCATTTAATGAAAGCTTTTTGCTTTTGGCGATGTAGGTGTATAGCAAGAGTTACAAGCTAAATAAATAAAAAAATGTAAGGAGTGAAACACCTGGGGGCACTCTATTATGGGAATTTAATCCACAACAAGTTCCTACTCCCACCCGAAGCTGATTACTTCACTGTAACAGAATGTCCTGAAGTGTTTTATTCCTTTTATACAACAGAAGTTTGCCAGAGATTGCAGTTTTTAAGTCATGAATGAACGCAGTACTTTTTATCCCTTTATAAATATATTGTTAAAAAATTGTTCCCTCACAAACAGCCTCTTGTTTTTTCTTCCTCAAAGAAAAAAACAACAAAAAAAAACACAGCTTGTTATGTTACTGAAAAACCAGAAAGTCCTGAAAACTTATCGACTGACACTGGAGACTCCTTCCAAAAATGCTAAATAAATATCTCCTCATAGCAAGTGTTAATATCAAAGCAATTATTATGCCTTTCATTTCTTTGTTAGAGAAGAACATGTTTATTTATGTTCATTATTAGGTTTAAGATCATATAAGACATCCATTGTACAAGTCCCTGTGAATGAGCTTTTATGAAACATGTTCTTAATAACGAGAATTAACTTGGCCTCTTTTGTCTTCTCCAGAAAAGCACAAGGACAGATTTCATTTGGATTTCTATGTTATCTTATATCACTAGCAGTAGGATATCTATGCATGCTCACATGTGAGGCAGCTAGATGTGTCTTGTTTTGTTTTTTTTTCTTTCTTCTGTATTACATGTAACACATTAAACTCATTGTTCCTTCGCTGTTCTGAATCCCAGCATCACCTTATCTTTGTTTCTACACTAGGGAACTTATGCTACGGTATTCAAGGGGCGCAGCAAGCTGACAGAAAACCTGGTGGCCTTAAAAGAGATACGGCTTGAGCATGAAGAAGGAGCCCCTTGCACCGCTATCAGGGAAGGTAGTGTCCTTCTCCAGAACAACTTCACAATAACGGGCCATTTTTAAGCTCCCAGGCTGTTAAAACTCCAGATTTGTGGTCGGGAGTGCAAATCCTAGACTAGTGAGCTGCAGGCTTCCTCTCCCCAGGGCTTAAATCTCTCTCCTAAATGAGAGTATGCGGATGTGAGGGGAATGGGTAAAGAGGGAGCGTCACCATGAAGCAAGGCTGCCACCCAGTGGTCTTACTGGGTTTTGGTCTAGGAGAGGAAGCCCATGTCGTGAAGCTGAAGTGCTGGAATAATGAAGTGTAGCAGAGTTCTGGCACGCATACATGTCTGAGAGCCCCAATGAACAAGACAACACATGCACACAAGTTCAAACAACCAAGAGTTCCTGATGTCTACAGTCAAGTCAGCTTGATCCTTCAAGGCTTCAGGGGTCCATCTAATACATTTCACCTGAGAGACCACAATTTCCTTTAAGATCGTAACAGGGTTTGGTTAGGAGGAGCCAGGAATGATCTCTATATGCTAATCAGTGCTTCATTTGTAAAACATGGGATACCAGAACATAGAGGAGATCCAGCAGGTGGAGAGGAAGGGAAAAGGTCCAGGAGAATATAGACACACAATCTGCTGCCTTTTTCCAAAATTCTTTGTTGGTTGATAAAACTAGTGTGCTATAATTCCTAGTTAGCAGTTGGGTGTCCTTGAAATGGCTCAGCTGTATTTTTGGAAGGGAGATGATGCATGAAGAATGATCATAACAAAAAGCTTCAGACATATCCGTTCCATGTAAATAACTCCAAATCTAAGAGATACTTGATCCTGCTCTGGCAGAATCCAGCACAAATGAAGTGCTGATGGTAATAGAGACTAGCTTCATTCTCATGAGTGCTAGATTAGTCTGAATCCTAAATGACTTTGGAAAGTTAACGAGGGCATGTTAAAAAAGATTTAAATGCAGCCGGTGTTAGATTGTCAAATTTCCATTAACTGCAGAATCATTATGAGGTAAAAAAAAAAAAAAATCCCATCTAGCAGCCTAAAGCTGTACAGCAAGAGACATCTTTTTCTTTGACTAGTTGTACGCTCAAGTTGTACACTCAAGTTGTACGCCGATCCTTTGACATCACAAACATGCTCACACTGTAACAATGCCTCATGTGGCAGGTGATTGTATCGCATGACAATCAATGATACCACTAACAACCTCGGTGTAAATGTGAGGCTGTTGACAAGCAGCTAGTGCTCAGTTTGCTCAGCTTTATGCATCAAAACTATTAATAGAAAGGAGACACCAAAGAAAAGGGACACAGAAAAGGGTGCTTCCCCTACTAAAGGCATCCATGATTTGTAATTGCTTTTCTGTCAAACTCCTGAAACAAGCTGGTTACTCATTAATACGGTTACTATGGTTACGCTGAGGATACGCAAACTCACAGATAGATGTTCATTTACAGTGTAAGATTTGAACTAGCTCACACGATATGATGTCCAATTAATTTTTTTGTTGTCAGAAAGCTGACCTCCAGCAGTTTGGTGGATAACTTCTATCAGGCATTGTTTACACAGTCACAACAGATTTACGATCCAGTTCAAAAGCCATTAGGTCAAAGTTTGTGGGCAAATCGTGTCAAACGCATGCCAATATTGTGGTGAAAACTTGGCAAGATTTTATCAATGGCATCTCAAAATAGTGGTAAAATCTTGTAAAAAAAAAAAATCAGAATCAGGGAAAACTTGTGGCAAAAACCTGACAAAATTGTTAAAATTATGCCAAAATTGAATCAAAATGGTAGCAAAAACGTTTTAAAATTATGACAATATCATATCAAAATTATAGGAAGATCGTAACAAATTGTTGCAAAATCATCTAAAAATGGTGACAGGGCAACTCGGGCTTAAAAGTTTGGGGTTTTTTTTTTGTCCCTGTAAGATTCTATGTTATATTGTTATAACTGAACACAATGTTTCCCATTTTTGTAAAAGTACCACTGCAGAAAGCTAGACCTGATAACCTCCTACAAGCCCTTGAGAAGCCTTTATTTACAAGACAGTTTAAGAGTGTGATTGCTTTCTGTGGTAAATTTACATTCGTCTTGTGTTTGTGTCGCTTTAGTTTCACTCCTGAAAAACCTGAAACATGCCAACATCGTGACTCTGCATGACATCATCCACACTGATCGCTGCCTCACTCTGGTCTTCGAATATTTGGTAAGACTTCCTATCCTCTGCTGAATGGATCATATCTACTGCTGCTGACTTCCATCAGTATGGTCCAGCTGTGGCCCAAAGGCACTTATATCATAAACCTAACTAGTCAGATGGCTGACATATGTAGGAGCTTGGTGGTTAAGAGATACCACGAATGATGCCAGTGAAAAATGTGAATGTGTGTTAATGTGTTTTTGCTAAAGGTGTTCTGGTTTTGCAGGACAGCGATTTGAAGCAGTACCTAGACAACTGTGGAAACCTCATGAGCATGCACAACGTGAAGGTGCCTCATTGATCTCCGCCATTTTCCGAGCCGATAAAAAACCCATCCAATTTCCAATTTTGTAATAATAAATAATGATCTCTCATTCGCTCCTTCTAGATATTTATGTTCCAGCTTCTGCGTGGTTTATCTTATTGTCATAAGAGAAAGATTCTACACAGGGATCTCAAGCCGCAGAATCTGCTCATCAACGAGAAGGGAGAACTGAAGTTAGCTGACTTTGGTGAGACTCTTTCAGAACGTTACACCAGCAAGGCTTTCTTTCATCTGATCTCAGACTCCATAACCCAGATCCCTTATTCTATTCCCCTCAGCAACAGCACGACTTAGTAACTTCAAATGATATAAATCTCAACATGGCGCTGCGCCAATTATCGGGTTACCAGGCAACATTTCTTCCTCAGATGAGTAATGTTTATTCTCTCTCTCTCTCTCTCTCTCTCTCTCTCCGGCTTGTTAGGTCTGGCAAGAGCAAAATCCGTGCCAACGAAAACTTACTCCAATGAGGTGGTGACTTTGTGGTACCGGCCTCCAGATGTCCTGCTGGGTTCCACAGAGTACTCGACTCCCATAGACATGTGGTAAGACCTTGCTGATCCACATGCTAGCTCCTATGTGGTAACAGCATTAGTCATAGGGGACAACGAGACCTTCGTCCTCTAGAATTTCTTCTACATTGATTGAGGGGGAAAAGCTTTGTTTTTGCTACATAAATGAAGAGATATCATAAACAGTCGGCTAATTAGCTGATACTAATGTAGATATATTTAGACTTAATTTCCTAACACTTATTTAAGTCTTAAATAGCTGTAGGAGGTGAAACCAGTGGATATTCCATTGGGCTCCAAAGTTCAGAGAGTGGTAGATAAGCTCTTTAATTCACTGCTTGCAAAACAACGACTAGCAAGGCAAAAAATGATGACAGTAAAACTATGTTCATCGCTCTTGAAGTGTTTCTCCACTAGAAAAAGGACAAATCCTTCATTCGGGTGGTACAAATTTAGTCCTTTGGACTAAAATGCCCATGTGACTCTAATCCAGTCCGAACAGGGTTCTCGGTGAAGTGGATTGGGTGTATTACGAGTCGACAGGAAATTCCTTTACAAGCCCAAAACTCTTCTTCAGTGAGAATGAACGAGGAAGTGCGCTCTCATGTTACCTTTGGATTACAAGTTCGAGAAAGCTTCTACTCTCGACCAACTTTGAGACCTTGCATCGCAAAGATCCATTCGTATTGCATTCCTTTCACTGTTGTTGTTTTTTTCTCTCACACACAGGAAACGGACTTTTATGCCTCAGAGCACTCATTTTTGATTCAGTGTCAGAAATGGTTTTTGTTTTTTTGTTTTTTTTTAAACTTGGGCTGTACTGTTCAATAAAAACCCCTGTGTGGCAGTAATCCAGGGGATTAGCCCAGTAGCCTAATCAATCCATGCGTGACGGCAGCCGCATGTCTCCTCCCGATATCTCCAGCTCACAGACATCCCATGGCCGCCATCCAAATGACAAGAAATCAAAACACGGGCCACGGGAGTCGTCCTCGAATTCGCCCTAGCCGAAAAAAACAGAGCCAGAAAATCTGTTCGAATCCATTCTTTCATGCGAATTATCCCTGCTGTGCTTAAATGTCAAAGATTTATTCATTTATTTTGAAATGAATGTGTTTTGGTTTTTTTTGCACAGAATATAATGTAATTAAGCAGAGCGCCTGTGTTGTTTGTGTCGCATTCAGGGGCGTAGGGTGTATTTTGTATGAATTGGCAACGGGACGGCCCATGTTCCCAGGCTCTACCGTCAAAGAGGAGCTGCACCTGGTTTTCCGCCTCATGGGTACGTTTAGCTTTTGACAGCTACAACATTCTGCAAAAAAAAAAAAGTAAATTATTTTCTAAACATCTGAGACTTGTCATATGTTTAGCTTACAAAAAGCTCCAAAGCCATGAAGAGCATAATCTGGGTTCCCTCATAGGACCTTATTTGTTTTGCAATCTTTGCAGTAACCATTATCATTATTTATAGCTGAATTTATTCCA
Organism: Noturus placidus; assembly: GCA_022414735.1. Taxonomy (NCBI): domain Eukaryota; kingdom Metazoa; phylum Chordata; class Actinopteri; order Siluriformes; family Ictaluridae; genus Noturus; species Noturus placidus. The sequence goes on from JAFFST010052611.1 coordinate 72,983, forward strand.
CTTTTTTAGCATTTAAAAAAACCTTCTTTTTTCTAACAAGGAAACCCGACTGAAGAGACCTGGCCTGGGATTACTGCGAATGAGGAGTTCAAGTCGTACCTTTTCCCACTGTACAGAGCCCAGGCTCTAATAAACCATGTTCCCAGGTAACACAACACCAATTAGTCGGCATGTCACAATGCACATGAATCCACTGGTCTCTGTATTTACTCACCTATGGTCAACTCCAGAATTATTGGCACCCCTGGAGAAAATGTGCAGAATTTATTTACTATATAAAGTATTAACAGCACATACAGTAGAATGAGTATTTTGTGCTTAAACATATAGGTACACTGTATACCTTGTGATTATGTAAATACAATATTTTGTTTATCAACCGTAAACATTTTCACAAGTAATGAAACGTGTAGAAATGAAAATTGTGTAGAAATGCATAGATAAAATTAATCCCACATTCAAAGCATTGCTGTATACTTGGTAGTTTTAATTTTGGGGTTTTTTTTCTTTGTTTTCTCTTAATTTGGTCGAATTCCCACCCACCAGCCAGCTCTCCCCTATAACAAGTGTTTCCTCTACACGTTTCTGAAACACTGCCCTGTGATGCAGCACAGAGGAAACACACGGAGTAAACACACTAGTCACTCTATTCTGCATACATCATACATGAGATTACAGACACCCACGACTGGCTAGTGTTGCTATGATTGACAAGAGAGAGAGAGAGAGTATGCCCCTCCAACCCAGACATCACGGCCAAGTTTGCTTCCTTGACTCCCAGCTGTTGTGATTTTCCAAGAATATGGTTTTTATTTGAAATCATAAACAAGTTTTCATACGTAGTGCTGTTTTTTTTTGTTGTTGTTTGTTTTTTCAAAATTATTGCCACCTTTCCAATTAATGTTTACTTATGCATCTTCTAATATGACATGGGATATGACAGTAGTGCAAATACATTGTGTGCATCATCTGTATTTGTGTTTGTTAGCAAATAGATTATCTTAAATTCATCTTCATCTCATTGACCTTCTAAACAAAGCTTTGAATAATCAGACGAGGGCATGATGATGTTAGTCAGTTTGCAAAAGCTGCAGAAATCTTCTTTTTTTCTCCATGTGTGTCTGCAGACTGGACACCGAGGGCATCGATCTTCTCTCGGCTCTTCTACTGGTGAGTTCAAAGCTGCACAGATGATCGACCTTTTTTTATACTGAGTTTGTTTGTGCTTACAAATGAAACAAGTTGAACTTTTTTCTTCATGAACTTCATCTGAAACTGAGATGAATCCCATGTAATGATACACTGCTGGCTGCTTCTGTAGCTTGTTGTTGTTTTTATACAAAGATCTCAATCTAAACACACTAATTAGAGTCACATGAAAAAGTTTACCTCCCTCATGGTTTCTGGGGTGCAAGGAAAGTGTATCTTGTAAAATAGTGTAAAATATTAGGTTTTGCCATAACCCTCTCTAATTTTTAAAAAGGCAGTGAATATTATAACTGAAAGGATTCAAAGGCTTGTATGGTGAAAGCACCTTTTGCTGCAGTCCGAATCTGAGTGCAGTTGTTCCCGGTGCACTCTGTTTGAAAGTTACGTATCCATTTGACTATTTTGCAATTTTACAATTTGATTACTGAACTTTTTTGCAACTTCTGATAATGAAGGAACATTCATGAAACCGAACACACTAACATTCAGGATAATTAAACTTCTTGATCTCGTCCTAAGGGTCTTCAAAGCGAACTGTAATCACCATTAAATAGCGTCTTAAAAATTTATTGCAAGACTCTGTGGACAAAGTACCCATGCTTTTAAAAGTGACCCTGAACTGATCCAGCTGTGAAACGTTTTTTCCCCACTGAAAATTCCTTTTAATCCATAACTTTAACTTGCGGAGCACTTTCCTCAGATGAATGCATAGGCTAATTAGGAGTCATAGCGATACACATCCATCTCCAAATACCTCCTGAGAGCTACAGTTAACAACGACTTTAGAGAAATCACACACACACACACACACACACACACACACACACACACACACACATACATACACTGAAATCCATCCCATGCTGACTGATGTTAATACGCCGCTACATATGGTACGAGCAATTAGCTAGCAGGTGACTCTCCATAGTAAATCCTTCATTTTTATGTTTGTCGAGACAAATGAAGCACGTCTACACATAGGATTCATTCCTACACAGACGTGTATAATTGAGTGCAAAAGTTTGCACACCCTCACTTTAAAATGATGATCTGATCAACCAGTTCAAGTTTTACAGTTGTTCTCCCATTGACGCCACAGCGCTGCTGGATTCTGATTGGTCAGATGGCGTTGATTTATTGTACTGAGCAGCAGGATAACTCTGACAGTACTGCAGCTTCGAATCACAGGATTACATCAATAATATGTGTTCCTTCTAATACGCTGCATTATCATTTCTACAGTAACGACTTACATTGTGGAATTGTGCGCTCCACACAATTCGTATGACCGAAGGCTAAAAGTAAATATATTGCTGCTTTTTAAGAAAGAAAAATGTACGTGAACATTTATGGAAGGAGTCTCCAGTGTCAGGAATTTCTCCACCACAGGAAAGTCTTAAGAAAAGAGATGTCTATGAAAAAGTGTGTTTTTGCTGTTGTTGTCAGGGTGTTGAGGAGGGAAAGTGCTTGTAGTTGCTATAACTTACCTTGAGGATGTTCTACAACATTCAATGTAACAATGAATGCATAAAAAGTACCAAATTGTCTTGGAATAAGAGGAATAAAACACTTCAGTGTGTGCTTTTATCGGAAAATAATTAACATATGGGAGATAACAGTGTCGCAGCTTCATCACATTATTTTATTCCTAATATACTGTATATCTGGACTTTTATTCTTGCCTCCACTTGTTGTTTCTGGATTATTCAGAATCTCTCTTGGGGTTTTGTTTTACTCTTTGTGTCCATATACCGTCTACTTATAAATTAAACAAACGAGCATTTTGACTGTCGCTATGCTCTGCTTAAACACGTTGATATGTTTTTATCCCCTGCTCCGGCTCTGCGGCTCTCCGAAAGGTCAATAATTTCCGTCTTAGAACGTGACGGGTGGGTTTTTTTTTTTTCCAGATTCCCGCTGACTCTTAACTGCTTGCAACCAAATTGACAGGCTGAGCCTGTTTGAACTCCACGTCTTAACTAAGACTAAGAGTAAACACGTGCCTCCTGTTTTAGTCATCAGACACTTTAATGAGCTTTGGTGAAGTAAAGTAACTCGTGAACGTTGACAGGGAAGCAAACTTTCAGTGGGAAAATACTGTTAAATGACATTTTATTTTCCGAAGAAACTTTAGCGGATGCTTTCAGGCTCGTCTGCAGATTTATCCACATTTTTTTTTTTTTTTAAAAGAAAGGGAAAAAAAAAAGAAAAAACAACCCAATGTTTTAGTGTTTTAGTCAAATGAGCCTTGGTCTCTGCTAAACACACGTTAGTTGCTAATGAATGGCTTGGCATGTCATTGAAGGTTAGGTTAAATTAGCTTACTAAGAAAGTGTTATTGATGATGTTGGCTTCTGAAGCAAGTGTTGAGAATGGAGCACACTTTGAAGTGAAGCTTGTATCAATTATTTTCTTATTTTCCTGTGACGTTGCCTCGGTTAGGGTTCGTTTCAAGAAATGAACTGTTTTGAATAATCTTTACTAACCGTGCACAAGCATGCACAACCTCTAAGCCCTGTACTGTAAGCACAGTAAGGTTTTGTAGAGTTTGACCTTGTGGAAATCTATATATAACACACATCTTCAGAGACATCTGCAGCTTTCCTGGCATTTTACTGACATTATGTTGCCCAGATGCCTTTATCAATTCACTTCATGTTATATATGCTTAAATACAATGATCCAGCTATAGGATAGTGACGTGAAAGTGTTCGCGTTATATCTTGTCTGCTAGCTGCATTCTTAGAACAATCTCGGCTTTTATACTCTGTATAAGGTCGGGGTCATAGGTTTACATACACCTTGCAGAATCTGCTAAATGTCCATGTTCTTTTTTTTTTAATAACAGAGATGATAAAAATCACGTTCAGTTTTTTATTTAGTTCTGCCCTAAATAAACTATTTCACATAACAGATGTTTACATATAGTCCATATATACACAAAAGTTTACACACGCTCGGTTATTAATACTGTGTGTTATTACTTGGATGATCAACGACTGTGTTTATCTTTTTAGTGATAGTTCTTCACGAGTCCCTTGTTTGTCCTGAGCAGTTAAGCTGCCCGCTCTTCTTCAGAATGAATCCTCCAGGTCCTGCACATTCTTTACTTTTCCAGCGTCTTCTGTATATTTGAGCCCTCCCCTTTCCACCAGCGACTATATGACTTCGAGGTCCATCTTTTCACACGGAGGACAACTGAGAGACTCGTACACGAGTATCACAAAAGGTTCAAACGTTCACTGATGCTCAAGAAGGCAACACGATGCATTAAGAGCCAGCGGGGTGGAAACTTTTGCACATGTTGAACGGTGTAAATAATTTTTTCATGTAGTACTTCTCTTCATAAGCTACATAAAGATATTTACATGTTTCCCAGAAGACAAAATAATAAGAATTTACATCAATCAAAAAATAAAAGAAGGAAAGAAAAATAATCATTAACCGACCCCCCCGCCCAGATTTTATTAATTTAAATGTATTTCAGAAATATGTTTCTCTTAAATAAACATAAAAAAATTAATTAATACAAATAAAATAAGAATATTGATCTGAAATTAAAGTTCAGTATTCGAATGTGTGCAATAATATTCTGAGAGTTTATTGCAGCGTTTCATTCCTGATATTTACAATTACAATAATTTCCAGGTGTTTTTATTTTTCAGTTATTGTTGTTTTAATTCAAGTGATTAGTGAAACATTTTAATAATTTAATAATAAAGTACGAAACATTTATAATGATGGGTTGTTATTTCCACTTTGAGAACCAGGGAGCGTGCAGAAGGGAATCAATTTTTTTTATGTAATATTAGTATATTATATTATATTATATTATATTATATTATATTATATTATATTATATTATAGTATAGTATATTATTGTATATTCTAATTGTATATTTAAACAATTTAACAGACCATCCATATTTGCTCATACTTTTATCACATAAGGAAATGAATGCCATGTAACACTTTACTGACCTGCTCAAAATATCAAATAAATAAATAATAGACAGTTACCTATCGTGGTATTGTGCCACCAGTGCTTTTGACGAGTCTCCAAGTTTGGGATAAACGCGTATTATGTTAGCCGTGTGTCTTTGAATGTCAACGTGCTCGTTATACGACAAAATTAAATGACACGTAAACTGATTATTTTTGAGTGAAAGTTACCTGACGAAGGGAACACAGCGTCATTCCAACAGTTCCTACATCAGATTACATCGACGACGTGCTTTATTCAGCAGCCTGAAGGCTAGCAGCCGACTGCGTCCAATTAAAAGAGAGACGTCGTGCGACGCCGAGACGTATTTTGGATTTCGAGCATGCGAATTTAGCAAGAGAGTGAAATCTGCAAAAGACCACTGCGAGTGAAGCCGTCTGAACGCCACTGCGGTGTGATACTCGGTTTAAACAGATTTAAAGAGTGTGAGATGTTTATCTCAGCAAATGATCAAAGCGAGCAAGTTTTTAAAGATCTTCAGCAAGGAGGAAGTTATCGTGTGCGACAGCGGGGGGGAAATATACTGATTATGTGTATGTGACGACACCGTGGGTTCCTCAGCCCTGAGCGCTGTGCTGGAGCTGCTGTTTTCAATGCTGCTGTCATTAATGAGACACGAGTGCTGCAATAAAGAAAGGAGAATGCATTATTTGGTACTTTCTGTTTTCTGCTTGGAGCCGTTTTAAGGTTGAGTGCACGCTTGCATGTTAGTAAAGTGCACAGAAATGAAAAGAGGGTTCCTGCCTAATGCTTTTGCTGAAGCACAGTGCAGCCATTTTAAATAGCTTTCTATGTTTGATGTGTTTCTCAATAAAGGCTTCTTTTTTATTCTCTTTTTTTCTTCACAGCCTCACCTGCGGTAATGTATTTATTCCACCCTACCGCCAAATTAAGAGCTCAACTTTATCAATTCCCAAAGAAATCTGCTACTATTGTTCATAAAGTATTGACACCCTGGAAAGAAGGAGAATGCAAACTAATATAAATGCTAAGAAGAGCAACAGATGTAAGACAGAGCAGTCGGGTTTCTTTCTGCAGTGGCCCACGCTTAAAGATCAGGACAGTGAGAGGGAATTGCGCTGTGGAAAGGTCACCTAAAAATTTATTCCACAAACAAAATGGCAGCTCATGTGATGAAAACTAAAGCATCTATAGTTCTGTTACACTTTACTGTTATTGATATGAAAATGCAGGTGGTACAGTGGGATCTGGGGTCCTTCACCTCCTCCCTCTTCTCTCTCACCTCCTCCCTCTACTCTCTAACCTCCTCCCTCTTCTGTCTCACCTCCTCCCTCTACTCTCTCACCTCCTCCCTCTACTCTCTCACCTCCTCCCTCTACTCTCTCACCTCCTCCCTCTACTCTCACCTCCTCCCTCTTCTCTCTCACCTCCTCCCTCTACTCTCTCACCTCCTCCTTTTCTCTCTCACCTCCTCCCTCCACTCTCACCTCCTCACTCTTCTCTCACCTCCTCCCTCTTCTCTCTCACCTCCTCCCTCTTCTCTCTCACCTCCTCCCTCTACTCTCTCACCTCCTCCCTCTACTCTCTCACCTCCTCCCTCTTCTCTCTCACCTCCTCCCTCTACTCTCTCACCTCCTCCCTCTACTCTCTCCCCTCCTCCCTCTACTCTCTAACCTCCTCCCTCTTCTGTCTCACCTCCTCCCTCTACTCTCTCACCTCCTCCCTCTACTCTCACCTCCTCCCTCTACTCTCTAATCTCCTCCCTCTACTCTCTCACCTCCTCCCTCTACTCTCTCACCTCCTCCCTCTACTCTCTCACCTCCTCCCTCTACTCTCTAACCTCCTCCCTCTTCTGTCTCACCTCCTCCCTCTACTCTCTAACCTCCTCCCTCTACTCTCTCACCTCCTCCCTCTACTCTCACCTCCTCCCTCTACTCTCTAATCTCCTCCCTCTACTCTCTCACCTCCTCCCTCTACTCTCACCTCCTCCCTCTTCTCTCTCACCTCCTCCCTCCACTCTCACCTCCTCACTCTTCTCTAACCTCCTCCCTCTACTCTCTCACCTCCTCCCTCTACTCTCTCACCTCCTCCCTCTACTCTCTCACCTCCTCCCTCTACTCTCTAACCTCCTCCCTCTTCTGTCTCACCTCCTCCCTCTACTCTCTAACCTCCTCCCTCTTCTCTCTCACCTCCTCCCTCTACTCTCTCATCTCCTCCCTCTACTCTCTAACCTCCTCCCTCTACTCTCTCACCTCCTCCCTCTACTCTCTCACCTCCTCCCTCTTCTCTCTCACCTCCTCCCTCTACTCTCTCACCTCCTCCTTTTCTCTCTCTCACCTCCTCCCTCTACTCTCTCACCTCCTCCCTCTACTCTTTCACTTCCTCCCTCTTCTCTCTCACCTCCTCCCCTCTTCTCTCGCCTCCTCCCTCTTTTCTCTCACCTCCTCCCTATTCTTTCCCCTCCTCCCTCTTCTCTCTCATCCCTGCCATTTCTCTCACCTCCTCCATGTACTCTTTCCCCTCCTCCCTCTTCTTTCACCTCCTCCCTCTTCTCTATCACCTCCTCCTTTTCTCTCCTCTCATCTCTCCTCTCGTTTTCTTTTCTCTCACCACATGCGGTGAGAGAGAAAGGTGACCTGTCACGGTGATAAAGGACTGTGAATGTGCCGCCGAGCACACGATCTGTTACCAGAGATGGCACCCTTAATGAGTCTGAACCTCGCACCTGTTTCTCATCAAACCCTGCCGAGCGTTGGCGCAGCAGACGATTGCTCTAACGCGAGCCAATTTTATACCTCGTGAAACATGACAGCTGTGTGACGGCCGCTTCATTTTCCATTGCATTCATTTGCATGTTGGAGGGATTGATAGGGTCGACGTGCTTAGGCTAACTTTTCCGTTCGGCCGGTAATGAAGAGTAGCACGAGGAGGAAGATCTGAAGCGGTGGCGCTCATTAACACACACCTGTGGAAGGAAAGTGTGATAAACACCACCTCATTGCTGAAATTGTTCTTCATTTTCCCTTTAGTGTGTTTTTCACTTGGAAACATGAATATAGTACTTAGAGGAAACCTAAGTTTATGTTGAAATATTTTGGATCTGTTTAGTGATTCTGGTTCTGGTGCTAATTTGTTGATGTTGGTGCTGTACTTTTGTTATTCCTGTTAGAGGTTAACGGTCTTGTATCGTTCTGCATCACACATCATTGTTATTGTTATTGTTAGCACAGTTTAAAAAAAATTATCTCAAAAGTCAGTGATAATGCTCTGGTTTCATCGTTATTTCCTAAAAACAAAAGCTGCTTTTCTCTCTCACGATGTTCAAAGACAAAAAACTCATTCGAGACATTGCAGCAAATGCTGAACCCAAATTCCCAGAAGGCAATGCAGCTGAGTTACAACAAAGACTTGGCTTGGCTACTTCACAATCTATGAGATGGTGATGATGGCATTATTGAGAATGAGAACACACTGTAATCTGTATTTATCATGGCATTATGCCTAGCTATTAGCATTTGGCTACTTATTACCTTATAATCATGCTAGCTAACACGAACGCTAAGGAAAGATTAGACTAGCCTAACGTTCTTCCATGTTCATTGGCTGCCTGGTGAAAGTTGCACTAATGCACCATCAGGAACATCAGGAACTAAAATTGGTGTGTGGTTCGAGGCAGTCGTGTTTTTCTTTCATAAATCTTTCTTGTACTTGTATACTTTTCGTATATTTCAGAGCTGGGTTTTTTTATACTTAACTCATGCGTTGAAGCTGTACTTAGACTTGCAAGCATCTTGTCTGAGACGCTGCTTAATAATTTATGCATTATTTGCTGCCAGAGACTTTAAATTGCATCTTGTTAAAGACATCGCTGACTTAATGGGGGGGAAACCCAAAATCACGGCTTCAAATTCAGTCCTTGCTTCTCAATTTAGCAGTAAAGAAAAAAAAAATAATTTTAATAATAAACCAGCAAGGATTTTTTATTTTCATGGAAAAAAATGTTGACCTTTATCATATGTTTTGTTATGCAGTCCGGACACCAATCCCCCAAAATTGTTGTACCTTTAAACAAATTTACACACATTTCTGACAGCATAGAGGGACATTCGAGGGTTCAGACAGACAATTCATTTCTTTTTTTCATTTAATTCCTTTCTTTAAAGATGTCTTTGGTTGATTAATTCTTCAGCATTATCTGTCTGATTGCAGTATGACACCAAAAAAAGGATCTCAGCCGAGGCGTCTCTGAGACACGCGTACTTCCTCAGTCTGGGAGAGAGCATTCACTCCTTACCAGACAGTGAGTCACTTCGTTTTTTTTTTAGACTGCACCACGGTTATTAGATGTTCATTGAGTCTCTGCATGTTGTTTAAACTCTTCATCTTCCTCCTTTTGCAGCGTCTTCAGTGTTCTTGATAAAGGAGGTGCAGCTTCAGAAGGACCCCGGCCACCGGAGCTCAGTCTTTCATCCAGGTACCAGTTATAAGTTATAATAAATCAGGACAGGTGATATTATCTTCTACATCTGTCCAAAACTTCTAAAATGTCTGTCTCGTATGTTTTTGATGCACACAAGCGTACATTTCCACTGGACAGCCTGGTATGGTAACAAATCCATTATCCCATATTTGGTCATGACCTGTGCATTCCTGTTTTCCTTCCTGAACATGGGTTTGGAGCTTTAAACAGTGCAAGCTATTGATTCGTCAAACGAACACAATCGTCACAGAACCGTCCTGATCAGTGTCTCTGGCTGGAATGAATTTTTGGTGTATCTAATAGGGGTAGACAATATCCTATCATATCATATGTGAAATATGATATAGTGATATTTAGAGGCATTTCTGCTTTGCCTGATATGGATCACAAACTCAATTTGTTGATGCTTTTATTTAACATCTACAAAAATAACATTAGGGAGGCACAATGGCTTAGTGGTGAGCACCCTACAGGGTTGAGAGGTTCGAATTCTGCCTCAGTCGGGAAGTTTGTTTGTTCTCCCTGTGCTTCAGGTGTTTCGTCTGGGTATTCCGGTTTCTTCCCCCAAAGACATGCAGTGTAGACATTGTCATAGGCATTGTCATTTCTGAATTGTCTGCAGTGTGTGTGTGTGTGTGTGTGTGTGTGTGTGTGTGTGTGCAATCGTGCCCTACAATGTGTCATTTTGGATGGGTCACAGCACTGTTGCAACAGATTCCCTGTAGTTTACCATTTCAGAAAGGATAAGTGTGCATCAAAGTAGTACTTTACTAATCACACCCATCGCTGTCTCCTCCCACAACCTGGAGAGAAGATCTGAGAAAGTATACTGTATGATGAGAAACTAGAAGAGTGTGTGGATTGATAACCGTACTAGAGGAAAAGTGCTGATAGTTTCTTTCGATATCAATCAATTTGATACAATTCTTTTATTGTTTTTCTTCTTCTTTTCTTTTTTAATCACAACCCTCATACAGTATATAGTGACCTACCTATTTTTTAATTTTTATTTTCTCCCTATTTTAGGTCGGGGAAAGAACCGCAGACAGAGTATATTCTAACGACTGATACGTTTATGGAGGAGGAATATCATCAGCATGAAGCGAATGGCTGTGAATCTAAATAAACTGCCCAGCTGTATCCCAAAACCTTCTCAAACTGAAACACACACATATACACACACACACACACACAGACACACACAGCTGAGTACACCCCTCACATTTTTGTAAATATTTGATGATATCTTTTAATGTGACAACACTGAAGAAATGACACTTTGCTACAATGTAATGTAGTGAGTGTACAGCTTGTGTAACAGTGTAAATTTACTGTCCCCTCAAAATAACTCAACACACACACATTAATGTCTAAACCGCTGGCAACAAAAGTCAGTACACCAGTGTAAATGTACAAATTGGGCCCAAAGTGTCAATATTTTCTTGGGCATGGAGTTCACCAGAGCTTCACAGGTTGCCACTGGAGTCCTTTTCTGCTCATGCCAACATGTACTGAAGCAGAACATGAACAGTATGCAGTATTCCATCATGATAACGACCCCAAATACATCTCCAAGATGACCACTGACATGCTAAAGAAGCTGAGGGTGAAGGTGATGGACTGGCCAAGCATGTCTCCAGACCTAAACCCTATTGAGCATCTGTGGGGCGTCCTCAAATTGAAGGTGGAGGTGGAGCACAAGGTCTCTAACATCCACCAGCTCCGTGATGTCATCATGGAGGAGTGGAAGAGGACTCAGGTGGCAACCTGTGAAGCTCTGGTGAACTCCATGCCCAAGAGAGTTAAGGCAGTGCTGGAAAATAATGGTGGCCACAAAATATTGACACTTTGTTCCCAATTTGGACATTTTCACTTAGAGGTGTACTCAGTTTTGTTGCCAGTGGTTTAGACATTAATGGCTGTGTGTTGAGTTATTTTGAGGGGACAGCAAATTTACACTGTTACACTGTTAATTGTACACTCACTACTTTACATTGTAGCAACGTGTCATTTCTTCAGTGTTGTCA
>JAFFST010052611.1:86119-96427 GCA_022414735.1 Noturus placidus
GTATTTAAAGGACAAATCCACCCTGAACAACATGCATTCATCTCATACTTATCTCAATAATTAACACGTGATCTTCAACTGCATCCCAGATTTATTTTATAATGAAATTCAGAGGGTTTTTGTTCTATTTACACGTCTTTTGTCGACATGTTGGTCTATTTTTATGTTGGTGAACAGTTTCCTATATTACCAAAGATTCGATTTTTAACTAGCCGAGCTGAGTCTCTGCGCGGTATAACTACATTGCATTCTGGAACAAGGTTTTCATGAACATGTTGTTAAACATTGCTGGAAATTCATGAATGAGAAAAGAAGTTGTTTTGTTCATAGGAGCTCATTATGACTTGTGTTTGAGATCGGTGAATTGGCAACAGAGCATCACATAACTGATAGCTTTTCACAGGAATAATGAAAATACAACATCGACCAAACACATTAACACCGGAATCCCTAAACAAGTATTAAACATGTATCAGGGTGGAGTTTTCCTTTAAATCTAATTTCTTTTAAAAATATGGACTAGACAGCACAAAAAAGAGGACCTGGTTTAAACATTAAAGTTTTAATGATGTGCGTAAGTGACCTGGAAACTCTGTCATAGTTATACATTTAAAAAAGTGGTATAATGTACCCAATTAAAAGTAGACGCCACTCAGTGAAAGTTCAAAAGTGTCCATGCTGAAATTTTTAAAAAGATTTAATTGTTAAAGTGAAATGATATTATCACACATCAGGCCTTTTTTGTTTGTTTTTCAACATAATGTCCTGCTTTTAAATTTCATAGACATGTGCAGGTCACATCATGTTTCACTTCGAGTCACGTCACAAATATTAACGTCGCATTGGGGTGGGACTAGCGTTCACTCCTTTCCTTACAACTTGATTTGTTAGCAGTCATACTACGTGTTTGAATTCATACGACTTTGTAATCCGTAATGAAGTATAAATTAAGTCAGGAGTAACACAGGTTGTGCTGGTACAGGAAGATAATCAACAACAGGCTGATGTGAAGAAGCAGAGTTCCTGTTAGCTAAACATAAACGCACAGCCCTAAGTGATTAGTTTCATACTTTTTATCCATTTATAGTTACATTCCGTGTTTCGTTTCTCTCTTTTAAAGTGAGCATGATAAAAAACACAGCTTTACTGATACAGAAAACCACAACCGACTTACTGACCGTTATAATAAATGTTAAACAAACATCTCCTGACAGAAAACTTCAACAATTACATGGGTTTTTTTTGTTGTTGTAGTTGGATAAAATAAAAACACTTTAGATCGCTGTGATGTAATAGATTGGAAGAAGTACGAAAAACAATATCCATAATGAGAACAAAATGAGAGCTGCCTATGAACTGTTAAACCATAATAGTTTTAAATGGTATAAATTAGGCATCCAAGCACCTGAGGTTTTGGAACCCTATTGTTTTTGTTAAGATGTTTAGGGGTCCAAACACCTGAGGTTCTGGAAGCCTAAACTACTCTACTCAGCAGAGTGTGAAACTCAATAACTATCTAAACCATGTTGAGATTTGTAAACAATATGGCTGCCACACATCAATCAATTTTAAGGAAACAGAACCTAATTTACTCAAACGATTGTTGATGATTGAGTCCATGATTCACAAAAATCGTTCGCCTATGGGAATTGATTGGATGTGAAAAAGCACAGAGTATGTCCAAAGTCTGCTCATAAACATTTATGACACTAAAATTCAGACATTATGGTGAAGCCACTTCTTGAGACACAGGGTTGTATGTAGTCTGTAGTATTAAATGAACACTGTCACTTTTTGTGCGTTTACCTCAGAGATGAAGCATCTAAAGGTGCCTTGTACAAATCAATTATGATGATGGGTCCAATTTTTTTTATTGATATTATTATTATTATTATTATTTTAATATCTATTTTAATACTGTTATAGGTTATAGAGATGTTGCTCCTCACCAATAATTGCACATGATTTATTGCTTGGTATGATGATCTGCTGTACCGTGTTTGCACATGGCATCAAAGTGTCCTAAATTTTGTCTTTGCCTGCTCTTTTCTTTGTAACTCAAGATTTCCCTTAAAAAAAGCACTATATATTTCTAGTCAAAGCCATCAAGAACAGAGAAACATAGTGACATTGTGTTTTTTTTTTATTATTAGTACATGAAAAAAACATTGAAAGTACAAGAAGAGGAAGAGAAAGGTTGACAAAAGAGTGGCATGGCTGTCTTCCAGTACTGGCCTTCATAACTTCCCCTCATTATTTCTCTGAGAGTTGCTAAACGAGCTCTTGGAGTCCAGAGAGATCAAATCGACACAAGAGTCAACACAACGTCTTCCCTAAAAAACTCCAGATAAAATTGGATATCAATATCATAGAAGTAAAATAACAATTTTTATTTGATTGGCTGCTGAAATTGGTTTTTATATAGCCAACTACTCAGTCTATATCACACGTCACGTAATAGTTTCTGGTGACAGCTGTGGTCAAAAAAAGACAGTAAAAATGCCCACTAGGGTGCAACTATGGCAGATAAAACTGTAGCCTATGCTGGATAAAACATAATAAACTGCCCCCTATGATAAGGTGCCCTTATCTGCAAGAAAATACAAAGCAATGCTTCAGTGGTGCACTCCCTGTAGAGAAAATGAGTCGCAGTGCCCTATAGGCTCCCCAACATGTGACAAAATGACATGAAGTTCCCCATATAATTACATTTCATTTCCAGCATTTGGAAGATGCTTTTATCCAGAATGACTTACATTTATATCAGTTATATAACTGAGGGCCTTGCTCAAGGGCCCTGCAGTGGCAGTGCTTGGATTTGAACTCACAGCCTTCACAACTGTCCAACATCTAAACCACTGAGCTAGCACTGCCCTCTCTACTTTTTAGGCTCCCGTACATGTGACAAAATGAGATGGCGTGCCATAATAACTTCCATACATGAAAGAAAATAAAACGAAGCACCCTGTAGGCTCCTATACATGCAACAAAATGAGATGATGTGCCTTATAGGCTCCGCTTCATGCAAGAAAATGAGATGAAGTGCCCTCTAGATGTTCCGGCCCTTTTGCAATTTTTCTTCTTTTTTTTGCCCCTGCCCCTCAGACAGTCTGCGTGCGCCCTTGGTTGCCGGGTTGTCTTCCTGATTCTTTATTGAAAATAAATCATTTGAAATGAAAAATATCAGAACAATACCCTGCTTCATTGCTGCTGCAAGCGGCCACTTCTATGTGATGTCGGCGATACGCTATCTTGCTGAGGGGAAGTCACTGAGGGCGTGTCACAAACGGTACTGGAAAACAGGAGTGAGATGGACAGAGAGAGAGGGAGAGAGAGGGAGAGAGACAGAGAGAGAGAGGGACAGAGAGAGAGAGGGACAGAGAGAGAGAAACTACAGGCTGTAGACCCTTCACTCCATTTTAGAAGCAGAAAATCTTCTCTGTGTGTATTTTTGTGGTAAAATAAACATTTGAATAATATATTAGACAGAATTAATATGTCTCTTAACACGTGTTTTCCTTCTCAGTGAATATTTTGCCAGAAAATTTACTGTATTAAATACATTTAGATTGTGTATACATGTTTTATAAATAAAGAAAAAAGACTGAGATTTTTGTATGCAATGTGATATTGAATATTTTGTGTGATGTTTATTATATTTCAGTATTTCGAAGCTGAATGTATTGTGATTGCTGAAGAAGCCGAATGTGATTAAATAAATTAAGAACTAAATAAATTATGAAGCTCAATATCAAGTGGAGATTATTTTCTGTGCTGCATGACTTGACTTCGAAACAGAGGCAGAATTCTTGCAGAGGACGGTCCAGAGAACGGTCCAGAGAACTGTTGAAATCATGTGAAAACATATAAACCTGACACACGTTACTCTCAATCACTTGGAGAAACTTAAAATCTGAGGCAAATGTAGTGACATCCTTTAAAAAATAATGACTTTTAATATGGATTTATTCACCTGATTTCTGTGCTATAATTTAGAAAATATTTCATAGCAAGGTCAGTGAAAGGTGATTGTGTGGATGGATATAAACTTGGTGAATGGTTGGTTTGTGCATGTTTTTTTCCTCGCAAGATCCAAAAAAGTACAGTGGACATTACAGAAATCCAATTACCAGGGGAGAAAAGACAATAAATAGTAAAAGGAAAAAAATAGTTGTGTTGGTTGGTACGCAACCTACACACTCTATATAAGATAGATAGATAGATAGATAGATAGATAGATAGATAGATAGATAGATAGATAGATAGATAGATGTTTAAGTGAAGAAGTTGAAAATCTTCCCATGATCAAGTCTAAAATAATTGAAAGTATTTAATTTAATATAAATAAATATCATTCTTTTCTACATATATGCTATACATAGTAGACATATTTGTATTTTTATTCATAGATAAAATATTTACCTCCAACCATAAAGTAAAAGAAGAATTTAAAGTGTTTGTCATTTTTGTCTTTCATTAACTCTCATCATACCAAAATATTTACCTCCAATAATTTTTAAAATAATACTCTGGTTTCATCCCCCAGTCCAAACAGATGCACAGTAGGCCGTAGTGTATGAATGGGTGATTGTGCCCTACAATGGATTGTGCCACATGCTCCCTGGGATAGGCTCCAGGTTCCCTGTGACCCTGCAGGATAATCGCTATAGAAGATGGATGGATGGATGGATGGATAATAATAATAATAATAATAATAATAATAATAATTAAGTGGAAAGAAGTAACAAAAAATAATCTATAAAAGTCATGTAACGAAATGTATGAGGATAAAATGCAGTAAAAATAAGTACAAAAATAAAGGTAAGAAATATATAGAATAATGTGAACTTCATTTGTGAATATTTTAGGATATGTTTTATTTTATTTATATTTTTAAATTAAAACCTAATTTAGGTTTGCGCCTTCACACCTGACCACCTCCTTTACCTCTTCCACCTCTTCTTCTTCTTCTCCTCCTGCATCATCATCATCATCATCATCATCATCATCATCATCATCATCATCGTCGTCGTCGTCCTCCTCTTCTTCTTACTCTTCCTCCTCCTTTTTCTTCTTCTTGTCACACCTGATTCAATTTACCCGCTAATTAAGAAAGGCAAGGTTGCCAGATTGGAGCAATTTAAAACCTCAGAGTTATTTGTAGGACACTGGCCTTGGGTTGTTTTAAATCATTTGAAAGTTGCAACATATTTTGGTTTCAGTGTAGTTATTTTTTATTTTTAAATAAATAGACCTAATTTGGCAACCCTACACACCCCAGTGCGCGCGGCTGCACTGTAAGGCGCAGGAGTGTGGAGTTTAGAGACCCGTGCTGCTGGAGCTAAATAAAGTCGGTGTGGGAGGATCATGTTGATGCTTGAACACTTTCCAAACTCCAGCACTTTCACTTCGCCATGTGTGTGTCTGTGAGTGGCTCTGGGAGGATCACGCACTGATGTAGAAGAGGAGCGCGCGAACACCACTCTACCCCACTCCACGCCGCACTACGCAGAGCGATGAACCTAGACCGGAACTGTAACGTGGTGCAGAGTGTGGTGGGATCGCGCAGCTGCGCGCTATTCCGCGGCCACTGGCAGCCCACGCTCACCTATTGGAGCGCCTTCTTCAGCTTCGGCCTGTGCCTGGCCCTGCTCGGCCCCACCGTGCTCGACCTGCGCTGCCAGACGCGCTCCAGCCTGCAGCAGGTCACACTCGCCTTCTTCTCGCAGCAGCTCTGCCTGTTCGTGGGAAGCGTCGTGGGCGGTTTCTTCAGCAAGTCGTGAGTAGAACCAACACAACCTCAGCGTGTAGGCTCTGAACGTCCATTTCTACTAAATCTCACCCTGGAGTCAGTGTGTCTCTGTCTGTGTGTGTGTCTCTGTCTGTGTGTGTGTCTCTGTCTGTCTCTCTGTGTGTCTCTCGCTCGTGGGAATTAATTTAAATATTTGCACATTGTAGTACTACTAAAGTATTTTTTTGGGCAGCCCTTCACTTGTACAATTCTGGAAACACTTTCCTACACAATAGATTATCTAAAGCATCAGAAAATGATCAATACTGAATAATCATGACTGTTCATCGTGATCCACATGAAGTTAAATGTCATTTTAGTGACTTTATGCTTAATATTTGGACCTTTTGGGGAACCAACTTAAAAATAAATAAATAAATAAATAAAATGTTATCCATAAAAATGTCAGTTGCCATCATTGAGTCTATAGATTGATTGATTGAATAAATAAGTAGAGTAATCTCAACTGGAACATAACCTTTTGTTTCAACTCAAAGTTGCATTTTTAGAAGTTTTCCACGTCGAGGCAAACGGCACAACTTTTAATTAAAATAATTGAAAACTTTATAAATGAGTTCAATATCCAAAACTTGTCATAACCGTTGGAGTTCAGGAGAAGAAATAAGTTCACATAACTTAATGGGGCGCTCATGTTTTCCAGTGTAGGTGTGGGGAAAATAATCAGTTTTTATGCATGTTATATTCAAACATTTGTTTTGATATACAGTACATAAAAATAAATAAAATCAGGAAAAATCATTGGTGATCCTATTAGTTGTATAAATACATTTGTAAATACATAAACAAAATTGTTAGGAAAAAAAAGTAGATTTTCATAATTATTATTTTAAAACGTACCACTGTTTTGTTTTTAATTTTCTTTATTATAGATCAATTAAAAAATAAACCAGCATCCATGACCCTGTGTGTTTATTTATTTATTTTTATTTTATTAAGAATTATTTGGAAAAGCAATCAATATTTCAATAATAAACATGATTCAGTTCAGGATGATCTTGAATAACATCTTGTCTGCTGTGATTAGTCCCAGCTGTTACAAATTATAAAGTTTTAAGCTTTCTCCGATGCATTAACCTACATGAGTCCTTTATTGTTTGGTTTATAATCTCTATCTACACAGACAGCACGAGTTTATTTTTTGTGGAGAGAGAGAGAGAGAGAGAGGGCACACACGCAAATGTGCACACACGCAAATGATCCTGACCAGGAAATAAACACGATTATGTCTCATATTGCCAGAGAACTTGTAGTGAATGTCAGCATTCATTCTTTAGCAGTGTTTTCTTTGCCCCAAACCACACAACGTTATTAAATTATCCAAATTGAACACAACTCATGATGCCTGTAGTAATGTGTATTCAGTGATGTATTGTTTTTTTTTTTGTTTTTTTTTTTTGTATTTGCAACATTAAACGGTTTCAATGTAATCTCGACATTTTGTTTTACAGCACACACAGAAAGGCGATAAGTGAGATTAGGAGGCATGCTCTATTGTGTTTCTTGAGTTGTTTTGAACGGTATAACAAACAGTTATATCACGTGCTCTAGGTCCATCCTCAGACAGGCAGGGTAGCGTTCATGTGATGTAAAGAACAACAATTGAAGTTTTAGAAAAGACATCAAGTCCAAAAATGCCAACGAAATTGATAAGCACGGCAAGTTTTGAGTTGTTTTTGGTGGTTAGAGTCTCTGTCCTGTGCTGGATGCTGAACCATCATTTAATTTTGTCTCTCCGAGACACACTGAGCAATGCAGGCAGAAATACTTCAATTTAAACATCAATGCAAGAGGCCAGTAAAATGGATTAAAAATAGTAAGACCTGTTTTGTTATGGCGTGGCCTGAGGCAAAGAAACTTTCCAGAAGCTTTCGAAATGGCCAGCACTAAACTTCAGGGAAGCATGTCGATAGCCATCTCGGCTTGTTTGTACTCGGTTAGTCACCGTATGACACCTAAATGTCCTCCAACACTGCTTAAAATTAGGAAAGAGCAAACATGTTCGCAGTATCTTAAGGTGAGGTTGTAGATAAGAGACTTTTTTTTTTTTTGAGGGGGGTCTCAAGGTTATTTCAGATGTAAACATGTATTCTATGAAACAGAAATGTTTTTAAAATTCAAGTAAGAACCAGTAAAAGGCTGGCATTATTTTTTTAAAGCAAGGAAATGCTGGGATCTTGAAGGAGAACTTTGTATGAGCATGATGTGATATTTTAAAGTCGTAGCTTTTGATACATTATCACTTTTTGAAGGCAAATAGAAATATCTCAAGAAATAGCCAAGTGAAATCAAAGTCGCTGCCAATTAGGAATTCGGTTTATGGTTCCCCATTTTGTGAGGGTGAGTGAAATGGAAAACAATGTAGGTAAAAAAATTTTGCATTGTTTAATGCAAATAGGTGTCACAAAGGTGTATAACTTTAGTACATTATCTCCATTTCACTCAATGCAAGTGTCCAATGTAATGTTTTTTTTGTGTGTGTGTTTTTTTAAACATGGTTTGTTCTCTATATATCAAATGCAAGTACTCCTCCATTTGCATGCAAAAGGCAATAACTCCCTTGAAATATTCAACACATTTTTCCAAATTAAAGAAATTCCTCAGCCAGTACATGACCAAAATACACAATCCCTTTAGTCATTGCATTAACCAAACCAGTCAGAAGATTTTGCTTTGTTGTTTTTGTTTGATTATTTATTAATTTCTTCTCTCAAACCCCTTATTTAAAAGTCTTTATTTATTTATTTTATTTTGGTTGAACTGAATGGTATTTGTCCAACACATTCCATTAATTTAATTTATCAATTTGTATAGCGCATTTTACAATGGTACATTGTCTCAAAGCAGCTTTACAGAAATATCATTTTTACATTTACAAGCGACTTACTAATGAGAGCAAATACAAAAAAAGAGGGCTCACAATATATAAAATTACTGTAATGTAAATAGGAGCTCTGAAGGATGGCAAGCAGTGCTCGGCTCCTGTATTTCAACTCCAGTCTTGTAAAAATCCACTAGACAACTTTTCAGTAGCATTGCAACCTGCAACTGAAATAGATTTAATTGGGATTATGTCATAAATCTATGCAAAATAGCCTATAATATTGGTAAGGTATGGTACAGTGCCACAGTATGTGCAAACCCTTGTTGATATTTTTCCAGAACTTTGTACTGGGCTTGTTTTGGACTGCTCTTTGGCCCTTTAATTTAGGAAGCATAGCTTGATGCAAACTGAATCTTGTTGTACTTGCCGTACAATAAGGATAAAGGTAACCATATGATCGTATTCCCTTCCAGGTTGTAACACTACACAATGTGGGAAAAGTGCAGGTGGGGGTGAATACTTATGCAAACCTCCTGCATTTTTAATCCTTCCTGCTGTTTGTGTTTTGAGCTTGCTAGATAAATTAGTGATGTCAATCTTTAGGTAACCTTTAAGTAGCATCATATGGTTTCTCTTTATTTAGAAGTGGAACCCCTTTAGAATAACCTTTAACCATCCAAAGAAGCCTTCAGGAGCCTTTTTTTCTAGTGTAGTATGTTGTACTAGATAAGAGTTCTTGCCGAGTCTGCTAGCTAAATCAAACGGCAGTTTGATGGGCAATTTATTCACATTGTGCATCCAGAACATAAAGGTTTCATTTAATAGCCTGAAGATTTCCTTGGTTTGTCTTAAGGTTCTGTGTAGAACTTGACGAAGTTTTCTTCCAAAAATTCTCTTAAGTAGAGGCCCTTTTAGAATGCTCTTTTAAATGGTTTAGAGACCAACTTGGTTAAATGAAAACTCTCTCACACACATTTTATATATATATATATTTTTTTTTATATATATTTTATATTTTATATATATTTTATATATATATTTTTTTATATATATATATATTTATTATATATATATATATATAATTTTTTTTTTTTTTTTCTCCCCATCTAGCACTCTTTAAAAATATTTTTTGATCTCTGGAGAAACCTTTTAAAGGTTCCTTGTTTCCCCTCTAAAAATAGTTTTAAAGCTTCTTTTAAATGCTTGAAAGAACCCTTTTTCTCTAGTTGGTAAATAAAATTTTTGGGGCAATACTGATTGAAGACCTATTTCTACTATGTTGGTGTTTTCAAATTTTATGGAACGTGTACATTGAACGGTACTCTTTCCATGTGGCACCCATGAGGGAAGCAAGTCTCTCTCACCTGAATGATGTCCATCTCTCCTCTTCAGACTTTGTTCCTCTTTGTCGTCCCTCACTGCATCCACATTCATCATCTCCGTGGTGTTCGCCTTCATCCCACTATGCAGCAATCTGTTGATGCTGGTAGCTGCGATGGCTGTAACAGGCCTGGCCATGGGCATCATCGATACCATCTCCAACCTGCAACTGGTGAAGCTCTACCAGAAAGACTCCACTGTCTTCCTCCAGGTAAGGAGATGTGCTACATGCCCAAACATATGGGGACACCTGACAATCACACCCATATGTTTTTGTCTCAACATCCCGTTGCAG
>JAFFST010052611.1:96447-108106 GCA_022414735.1 Noturus placidus
CTCTTGTGGAAGGCCTTTCCAGTAGATATTGGATCCTGGCTGTGGGGATTTGGGGTTGAAGTCAGGGTTCTGTGCAGTTCTTCCATACCAGCCTGGCACAACATGTCTTCATGGACCTTGTTTTGTGCATTGTCATGCTGGAACAGGTTTGGACCCCATAGAGGAGTGATGGACAAGTGTCCACATATTTTTCGTCAAATGAGTTGATGTTGAGGAATTGCACTAGCTTCAGTGAACAAGTTCCTACCTACTCTGACCCCTTGAGACTTAATGCCTAAAGGACAAGACCTTTCTAATAAGATGCATCAACCAAAAAAGACAACATTTTTGAAGTTTTCCAGACTGGTCCAGTTGGATCTAGCATTCCCTGTTTTAGCTCCATGGTCCCCGGTTCAATCTTAAGTTCGAGTTACTGTCTGTGCAGAGTTCTCCAGTATCCTCCCACAAACATGAAAGTAGGTGAATTAGCAACTCTAAATTGTCCCCAGGTGTAAACGAGTTTGTGAATGCAATGGAACTGTGTATTCCCACCCTGCATCCAGAATTCCTTGGATAGGCTCCAGATCCACTGACACCCTGACCAATACAAAGTGCTTACCAAAGATGAGCGTCTAAATACAGCCATAAACCATTCAAAGAACAATTGAGGAACCATAGTTATCCTGTTTTGCATAGCTAGCTAAATTTGATTGGCAATTTGTACACTTGTAGCAAAAAGGTTTCATTTAGCACCTTGGAGAGTCTCTGGGTGTAGAACCTGACAATGACAACAGACTGTTTTGAATAAATTAATGTCCTCTTCATTCAAATCTTTTATTTTTATAAATGTTCTTTTCTCCTCCAGGTGCTCCACTTCTTCATTGGTCTTGGGGCATTGTTAAGCCCTCTCATCGCTGACCCGTTTCTGTCTGAAACCGACTGCATCTTGGGAAACACCTCCATCAATTCATCATCAACAATGAGGCACTTGAGGAACAGCCTTTCTGGCAGACACCTGCATAATGTGTCCCACATTTCTCTCAATACTGACGGTGAAGTGGTCACTAAAGTGTCCTACGCTTTCTGGATCATGGCGTTCGTCAATGTAAGTAACGTCGATTTATGTTAGCAAGACTGACAAATGTGCTCAAAGAAATTTAAGCATAGGTAAAGTTGATGTATGTAACTTTAATTTATGGACTCTGTGTGAATTTCTGTGGGGTGTCATTTGAAATGTCTTGTGTGTTGATGCTAGCGTGGGAAGATGGCTAGCATGCGTGATCCAATCCCTTTATGATCACGCGATGTAAGCAGTGCCGTAAAGGTTTTGCTTTTCGGTGTGGCACGTTGTCCTCTTGTCACAAATATACAGCGTTGCTGTCTGTTTATAGCCTTTCACACCTCCTACAGATTGTGATTGCTTTTTTTTTTTTTCATCCGCCATGGAATCTTTTCCGTAATGTGATAACTGAATATTTAAATAACACAGTGATATAATGGCGGTATCATTAAAGCATCCTTGCTTCCCATGTACTGTTTGAATACGTATTGGAGTTTAGCCTTTTTCCACACACTGTTCATTTGGGCCTGGGTAAGCAAAATAATTAATTTATTTAAAATCCTGTATGTCCTTTCTTATTCCTATAGATAAGGACGCTTTTTATGGAGTGTATACACCATGAGGTGCGGCTAGAAAAATTGAGCCCTGCCTAGTCTGTATAATCTAAAGCACGCGTTAATCCTAGAAAAGCTTCTGGCTTGAACAGTATAAGGATAAACCTATTCACAAACTCAAGCATAAAATTTGGGCTAGAACAGGGATGTCAAACTCAATAAATTGATCATTTTTATGATCCCTTGAATGGCATTATTTTATATTTATTCATTTATTTATTTTAGATGTTTTTATTTTCTCTTCTTTTGACCTTTAGAGCCCAGGTTATTGAAGAATTCTAGGAAAAGGAAGGACTAATGAACTATACAAATGTATGCACTGTTGAGCTTTAAGGATACTATTGATCATTGTATGTTTTCTGAATATTTACACCCATCTAAACCTTAAAGACAATTATGAAGAACCCACACAGGCTTATCTCGGCTAACATGTCGTTAGCTTCCCATCTCTCGTCTTTGTACATCATCGACTTTTAATTTCTTTCCTCATATTAATAGGTCTCTACACTGGGCCGATATTTTTCAGGATCTGGAGTCAATCACTAAAGACTAAAAAACACCCGACGTTGTTTTTCCCCAAGTGTTTTTAGATGCATGTCTGGCTTGTGTCAAATGCAGCAGAAAGGCAGTGATTTTTAGCCAGCGTTTCAGCCCATGTGCGATGTAAAGTGCCGGTCTCTCTGTTGCAGGTCTGCTGTGAATTCTAGATAGTTGAAAATGTTGTAGGCATTACAGTCTGTTTTTTAAATATTATGTTTTGCAAGTTCATGCAGGTTAAATGAAACTAGGAAGCGGGCCTTGAGTATGACTTCAACAAAATGGACTTCATGTGACCAAGAAATGTACAGTTTATAGAAGGGAATTATTTATCATTACAGTATTCTAGTGCATAACTGCTCTCGGGTCTCTACATCCAGCTTCCTGTGCCTATCGCTGTTTTGGTTCTGATGTATTGGGAGCAGCTGCTCCCATGTTGCCCCAAGCCCAGTCCTCGTCTCTTTGGTAGGGAGTCACTTACCGGTGCTGTGAAGATGCAGAGGAGCTCGGAGCAGGCTGACGTGAGCACGACAGAGCTTCATGAACCTACAGGCAAGATCCAGCTACACCTTGTTCTTTGTTCTGATTGGGTACAACACGGAGCACAAAAGAACAGTCTGTTTATTTCAGTGAATAATGATTCCCAATGAAGGAACCTCTTGATTGTTTCCTCCACAGGCCACATGGACATGCTAAACTGCAATAGCCTCAGCAAGCTGAAAGGACATCCACCATCTTTCTACGGGCTCCATGTCTTCGGAGGGATGGTGCTTTTCTTCTCCGATGGCATAGTGGTACGGAATACCGCTTCCACACTACTGAATCCTGTTTCAAATTTGTTCTTGTTAAATGGAGTGTGTAATGGATAGTAGTGCAAGGTGATTGATTCTATCTTCTATCCTTTGCACCTCAGGGGTCGTACACGGGTTTCATTTACACCTATGCCGTGGCTCCACCCATGAGTCTACCGCACAAGATGGCGGGCTACCTGACCAGTGTGTTCTGGGCAGCCATCACAGTGGGGCGTCTGGCCTCCATACCACTGTCTTACTACGTCAAACCTGTTCGCCTGCTCACGTTTAACCAGGTAAGAGGAAACCTGCTAGGTATCCATAATTAGCCCAGCTGTGAAGATTATAATGACTGCTAATCAGTAAGGCCAAGATACTTCAGCTGCTTCCCGAACTATGTACTTGGTTTACTTCCAGTGTTCACGAGGGAGAAATGTACTGAGGTGCAGTGTGATATTAAAACACAGCTGTTGTAAAGTTGTGCCCAAGTTTGAATACCCCTTGCAGAATCTGCTAAATCTTAATAATGTTAAGAAAATGAGATGGATCATAAAAATCCCATGTTTATTTAGTACTGCCATGAATACGCTATTTCACATAAGAGATGTTTACATATAGTCCACAAGACAAGATTATAGCGGAATTAATAATTTTTTTTTAAAGTACCCTGTTCAAAAGTTTACAAAAGTGATTATTAATACTGTGTGTTGTTACCTGTATAATCAGGGACATGATGTGTTTATATTTTATGATAGTTGTTTGCCCTGAGCATTTAAACAGTCTGCTGTTCTTCAAAAAAAATCATCCCGGTCCTGCACATTCTTTACTTTTCCAGCATCTTCTGCATATTTTGCTCCTTTCCAACATCGACTATAGGATGTCGACACGTCTTTTCACACTGAGGACGACTGAGGGACTCGTACACGACTATTACAGAAGATGCACACATTTCCTGATGCTCAAGAAGGCAACACGATATATATGTAAACTTTTTAACAGGATGATCGGTGTAAATTGTTAGTCTTTTGTCTTCTGGGTGACATAATTCTTAGTGTCTGAAGGGCAGTACTAAATGGAGAAAAAAAAACTTTTGGTCATACTGATTTGCCCCCTTACCATAATGAAAAAGAAATCTGCCATCATGCTTTATTTTGACCATATTTCAAACTAAAATAAACCTAGTGGATAAAACTGCAGTTGCTTTTTATATATATAAAACTTATACTGGTTTCCTATGTAGATATTTAAAAATTTGTTTAAAGAGGGGATTTTGTGCCATAAAACTAATCCAGCCATAAAACAAAGTACACATCTACATCCTTGTTCCTGTCGCCTCAGTCACTTGGTGCACTGGAGACTTCTATACAGCCAATGGTACAGCCCACAGGATGTTTTGTGCAATGTGTACTGTATCTTGTTGCTTAAGCAAATGAGGTCACCAGGACCGATCGAGGTAATGAACCATCAACAAACATGATCTTGGCAATGCCACTGGTCGTTCTAGCTTCATGTAGTAGTTGTAAGGTTTGTCAATGTGTACATCTAATTAGCACAAGAGCCATATTTACACTATTCGGTGGGAACCATTTGCACAGTGTAACATAATTCTTTGAGTTGAGATTGGTAATGTGACTGCCAATTTGGAGCCATCGGGTGTCACTTATCAATCTTTGTAGTAAAGTTGTGTATGCGTAAGCCAAACTGAATATAAAATTTTCTGCTGAATTTTGGAAGTCTCAGAAATGCTGGTTTTCTTCGTATTCTCGCATGCATGATCACCTGCAACGTGCAGTGACACCGCTCATTTGCATGTAGTGACGCCCACAAAAGCACCAAATGAAAAGGGTAAAGCTCGAAAAACAGAAATTTGACTCTCTACTATGCCAATAAAAATGAATAATAAGGAAGCGCTAAAATCCTCCATGAGCTGAGCATTTGTTTATGGCTCTGTGCAGGTGGACCGGCCTGTCCTCCATTTATATTTTTGTCATAAGTGAATGATAAAAAAAAAAAAAACCTTCATTAATGCCAATTTCTAAAAATGGCAGCTTTTCGCAAAATGTTCTCGATGGTGCTCTTGACCAAGTGAACTATCATGAGGATGTGTTTCTGATGGACTCCAAAGCTCTTCTATAAGTCGCTCTGGAAAAGGCCGTCTGGTGAACATGGTAAACGTGATCAAAACAAGCGCTTTAAACTCGATGGTATGTTTCAAGCATAAAAGTGCAGTAATTCATGCTACGTGTACGATTTGACGTCAATCGAGTCAAGTTAGTAGTCTTCTGAGTAAATTTCCACCGAATCGGGAGCATGAGTAGGATACGGACGTTTTTCAGAATTCATACGGGATTTTCATGACTGAAGTCTCGTATTTGAAAGCAAAGACAAAGTTGTGACTGTGGGAGGTGTTTTATTAAAATCTCCTCCACACTCTACCAGTAGGAGGAAGGCTAACATTAGGAGGAAGGCTATCATTAGAGGATCTTCGTCGTATAATCTGACCCGGAGAACATGCGCCTGTTTATAGAACTCAGCCAATCGCTGAGGGGTGAACTATTATTTTTTTCCTCTCTAAATTTACTGTTCCTTTTGCAGGTTGGCGTGATAGTGACTCAGTTTCTTCTGCTCCTCCTCTACACGAACACTGCCTTCCTTTTCATCGGTACCTGCTTTCTGGGTCTGTTTATCAGCAGTGTCTACCCGTGTATGCTGGCTTTCACGGAAGACCTCCTTGACTACAAAGGTATTTACAACTGTCTGTCATTAAGGATCTTGTTTTTATTTTCCATTGTGACAGAGCGGTGACTGTATCACCAGTGTTTACTCAAGGCTTTCCCCTAAGATTGAGGATCTGCCAATAGGATGTGCCAAAACAAGTCATTCGTGTCCCACCCCTGCTTTTACCACTGGCATCTCGGTTGGACCGCCCAGACCACAGATCAAATGGCTCTGTGCTGCAAGACTGACATGTTTTTTTTTAATGCAGGATTCATCCTGCCAGCCCTCGTATAGGGACGTTACCTCCAAGCTGCTCGCTCAATCCATATTCAACTAAATGATAATTGATCTCTTTGGAGCCCATTTTCGGAAGGGCTGTGGAATTAGCGAGGGCTCTGCGCAGCTAAAGCTTGAAAGACATTAATAACCTTCTGAATGCAAGTCTGGGTGAGTGAATAATCTCACGATCCAGCAGAGAGAAATTAAAGCGGCATTAGTTCGTTCTCAACGGCTTCGACGCGTTCCCTCCTGTCCAATTAATCTAAGCCCTCTTCTATTAAATTCGATGCCATTGCGAATCGCTCTTAGAAGTTTTCCACAAGATACTTGCTCCAAAAATACTGAAATATGTCCATGCATTCGGAATTGCTGTAGAGACACCAAGGTTTGCATGATCCAACGCAAGAACACATGATTTCTCCCCTTGTGGGTTTTTATTTATTTAAACTCCTATTTTATGTATACATCTGAATTCTTTCAAAACGAGTCCTTGCTTTCTGCCAGTTTGCTGCATCTCTTTTGTGAATTCACTTGTTAAACATCCTTTTTTTGGGGGGGGGGTTATGAAGGTTGTGCCACTGCAGTCCTTGTGACCTCTGCTGGAATGGGAGAAATGCTTCTACAGTTACTAGTTGGATCGGTAAGGAAACAGTGTTGCGTTTCGGTTATACGTAACCTTGACTGGATTTAACAACTTTGACCTTTCGTGCTTTTGTTTTTTTTGTTTGTTTTGTTCCAGGTGATCAACACACATGGCAGTTACAGCTTCATGTTGTGTGGTATGATCTTTGGCTGCATGGGCTTCACACTCTTCCTGGCACTTCTTTTAGTTCAACACAGACACAAAACATACTTAGCAGGTACTATTGCTTTTTAATTACATATGTTACTGGAAATGCATTTGTTCAGAGCGATCAGTTGGCAACCTATATTTCTGCAGAAATATGACCTAAAATGTTATCAGATTTTCAAACAAGTCCCGAAAGTGGATAGAGAATTCACTGGTATAATTCCGAATGCATTTTGCCATCAATGGTGTTCAAATCGTCCTGGCCCAGATGCCGCAAAACCGGCCCAAACCGCCATACTACCACCACCATGTTTCACAGATGGTATAAGGTGCTTATGCTGGAATGCAGTGTTTTCCAATAGCCTTCTGTCTTGCCCACATGATCTTTAGCACAGTGCAGATGGGCAGCACTGCTCTTTTTGGAGAGTTTCACTTCTGACTCTAATTCACATACTTTTTCCACTCACTGATGTGTAAACTTTTTCCTCAATAATTAAATGACCAGGTATAATATTTGTCTTTGTAAATCTTGTGTGAAAATCTGATTGTTTTATGTCATATTTAAGCAGAAATATAGAAAATTCAGAAGGGTTCCCAGACTTTCAGACACTACTGTACCAGTACGACTGTTCTTTTGATGTTCCTTTTCTGGAGAAACCATCTGTTGTAGGTTCAACATAGAAACCTTCGGGCAGCTAAAATTTATTTATTGAAAAGATGTTTAGAAAACTAGACTTGCTGAATAAAGTGATTTTTATTTTTTTTTAAATTACTTTAAGAGCTGCTATGTTATTTTTCGCGAGCTTGAGTCAGTCTGCTGAAATACTTTGTTGCGTTCACATGTGGACCGTGGTCTACCAGTTGATGACCCCTGCTTTTCCACAGAGATAAACTAAAGAACCTGTTAGAGTTTCCTGTATGCTATGCTGGTAAGGATGATGAAGTTGACGGAAATTCTATATTGTCTGTAATTGAACAGCTGCTCCCAATGCCATACCGGAAGCAGAAAGGACTGGGACTAACGAAGCTGAACACTGAGTGCCTCGTGGCGCTTCGGAGTCGGACCAAAGATGGAACAAATGGACCAAGATGGTCTCCGTCTGAAACTGTTCCATAGGAGGAAAGGTCACAAGACTGGATCGTAGTCACTGATTTGAGACAATCCACAAATCCTGAGAAGTGTTGGACTTTTTATAGAACTGTAGTTACATCAATAACAATGATGATTTGTTGTTGTTTTGTGTGCATGAAGCAGGCAGATGTGCATGGGGAAATGGGGGCTTTCGCTTACAGATCTTGCTGTCATTGCCAATAAGGGAAGAAAAACCTATCACTTTCCTCCTGTTTGGACATGTTTGGTATGTGAGTTGGGCTAAGACTCGTTAAAAGCTTATTTTGAATCTTCTGGAAAGCTAAATTTATACCATCAGTTTGCCTGTGATATTTACAACTGATTTCTGAAGCTATAAATAATTAAATGGTGCAAATGAACAAATACAACACTTTCAACCTAGTTTAGTTATAAATCTCACATTAGGAAATGCACATCATTAGGTTAAGATGGCATTATTTAATTACTGTCCAAGATGTAGGAAAATCCAGCAAGTGATTAAACTTGGATCAGACGTATAGCATAAGCTTCTGTGTGAGTTCTTGTGTTGCGTGTTGTACCATGTATTGCCTGTGGATAGTCGGGTTTTTTTTTTTTTTGTCCTCCCCACAGATGTCAACAATTTTCCAGTATACACTTTCCCTATATGACACTTGGGTAAACTTTGCTAGTTACTAAATTCTGAAACTGCAACCCCCCCCCTACTAAATAATGAAGTTGATTAAGTTCTGTGTGAGCTAACTGTGTGTGTGTGTGTAATAAAATGCAAAGTACATCTGTAGGAGATATTTCTACCAAATTATACCGAAATGCTGCTGAGTTCTTGCATCTGATTGGTCAGATCAATGCACTAGTTCTCATTTTTAAAGTAACAGCTTACACAGGGTCTTCCATATAGTAATTAAAAAAGGGTTATTTAATAGAGAAAAATGTTCAACATTTTATTTATGGAAGGAGTCTCCAGTGTCAGCTACATTTTCTGGTCAGAGTTTGTTGTTTGTTTGTTTTTTTTTTTTTTTTTTTTTTTTTTTTTTAAATCTATTAAACTTGTGAGCAAAAGGGAGATTTTTTTTAAGCAGAGGGACGGTATATAGTTGCTATAAAGTTCCTGAGAACAGGAACTAACTTGTCTCGTTAGTTTAACTATAAATGTATAAAAATTAATGTCGTGTTCATAAATTGAATTAAAGTGAACAACTGCGGTATTAATGATATTAAACACATGCTGTTATAGGAAATTAATCAAGGATGGTAACAGAAGCTCTGCTTCATCACATTAACAATTATTTTCCTAGAACAGCACATGCCCAAGTATTTTTATTTCTCACATAATGTTTAAAAGTATCTAAGAATAGTATAGAAGATAAAATGTTGAGTCCATAATCCGGAATTATAATAGTCTTATTACCAGTCATTTAATCAGTTACTCACATTCCAAACAATATTTATATTAAAGCATTTATTTTAAACAGGATAAATTATAAGATCAGATCTTCTAGCAGAGACTAACATTTGAATAGAAGACTGCTTTTGCATGCAGAAAGTCATAAAATGCAGATCCTACTAGTTTCTTGGAAAAGCTTCCTCGTATTGTGCTCAGTAGCTGCAGGCATGTTGGGCCAAGTCCATGACCTTTGACCATGAAGAAGCGGTGGTAGCGCTTTAAAATGCCAACGTATTTTTAATATTTGCTGTACAGCATTAAATAGCTGCTTATTTGCTTTTGTTTGGGCTTCACAGGTGTCAAAGCTGCCAACGTTAACACAACAAACCTCAGACACAGCTTATTGATTTTTTCTTTAATATTTTTATTCAACGTCCACAATAGTTATAACCCAAATCGACAGTTGTAAACATTTGCGCTGGTTGATACAGGTTGGGATAAAACAAATGCTATATAAAAATAGCATTCGCACCTAGTATTGGTTTTTTTTTTTTCAGGCCGAACAACTTACACTTGTGCATCTTGAAGGCATGATTGAATGACCCCACATCCAGATTCTTAAATTTAATTCTTAAGAAAAATAGATTAATATATAGATAACTGAATGGGCGAAAAAGTAAAAGATGTAGGTGCATAGATTCATCTTTTGTAGTAGGGAAAATGGAGGCACACAGTTCTCTTTTTTCTTCTTTGTTTTTTCAAATCTGAACATAATTTAAGTGCCACAGAGAAAGTTAACACTGAAAAGTTGTACACAAAAATATTTCGGGAATGCTACAAAGGTTTAATTAAAAGGGGAAGGGGAAAAAGGAATGACCATATTTTGGAAAAGAACGTCTGGAACAAATCCCTTAAAATTACAGATAATATTTACAGACAAGCAGACAAATGTAGAAAAACTATACATCAGATGTCAAATTTTTTTTCTTTGTGGCAAAATATTTTAATTACAAAGTATTTTAATAGCTGTGTAATAAACAGGAAAGAATATAGAGGGGAAAAAAAGAAACTCCCAGTAATCTCCCATTTCATATCACACACTAAATAGACGTGTGTGCGCGCAAAATACATACCGTAATGAGGGGTGAATATTTTTTAGGAATGCTCAAGTCTAATAATTAGATCTGGATTTAATCATTTGAAGCGTATGGAGGAAATCGGAGGTTGCAGTTATTAAAGAAAACTCATTACAAAGTATATCCACTTTCACTTGGTTGCTGCTACTTGGAGGGGGAAAAAAAGAAACAACCCAATGTTGAAAAAGTCACAAAAAAGTATTGCAAAATAAACAGCCTAAAAAACATCATTGTAAAACACATCACACATTAAACCTCATTAGCTTAAGTAGTTAGCATATGTTACAGCTAATATTTCTGTTATGTCCAAGTTTGTAAAGTCTATAGCTCTGTAAAGCACCGACAGCCAGAATACTGACCACTGAGAAACTAAGGAAAGAGGAAAAAAGCGCACTTCGAATTCACAAATTCACGTTTATTTCATACTTTTCACTTTTTAATCTTTTAAGAAATTGTATTTATAAAAAAGGCCTTTAAATTTGACATCTAGTTTTTTTGATGAACATTTTCTTTATTGGTTTATAACAAAATTAACATTAAAATCTTGTATTTATAATATGTATTTATAATATGTTATTTAGTAATCATAAGCATTGGAATGAAAAATTTAGCAGCTATAATTTGCATGACTTTTTAAAAAGAGCTTTGATGTGTTTGGGTTTTGTTTTGTTTTTAATCTAAAAAATAATTTTAACTAAGATTCTAAAACTAAAATCAAATTAAGTCACTTGTTTATTTTGCCTCTTTTTATCCAGCTTTTTATTTAGTTTTATTATTATTATTGGCTGTGTGTTTTATAATGCCCATGTTCTCTAACTATGCTTTGTTTATAAAGTTAATCGCTGCACGTTAAGCTCCACACACTGCATAAGTGCTTGGTATTTGAAAGTATTAAACATACCTGAGACTCAGTCTGAGATGCCAAATAATTTCCGTTTCATAATCTTTTACTCTGTCACACATTTGACACTGAGCTTTAGGTTGAGTTGCACTTAAAGTGCTTGCATTGTGCGTGTACACTGAGTGAATAACATCGCCAGGCTGCGTGTGGCCATGAATCCAGTTCTGCATTTGAGTCATAGCTTGACGAGATCCTAATTCAACACGATGATAGAGGTAGGATTTTGCATTGTGAAAATATTAGATATGTACAGTGCCTTGCGAAAGTATTCGGCCCCCTTGAACTGTTTGACCTTTTGCCACATTTCAGGCCTCAAACAAAGATATAAAACAGTAATTTTTTGTGAAGAATCAACAACA
>JAFFST010052611.1:130496-145496 GCA_022414735.1 Noturus placidus
ATATATATATATATATGTATGTGTATATATCACATATCTTCAACAAAGAAGTGAAAAATCAAAAGAGGTCATGAAACGTGTTTCAATACTGGTTTTAAGATGCCCTCATTGTCGTCCTCTTAGCGATTTGTGCATGAACTTGTGACACAAAATCCAGTTTAAATGTAGAAAGTCCAATGTTACGTTCACTGCCAGTTGAAAGTTTATGAATATGCTATTAGCATTTTAGTTCAATTGACCTCATTTTAAAAAATGTTTATTATTAAATGTTTGGTGACTTGAGAAATATTAGCAATGACTATTATACTGGAACAATCTAAATCTAAAACCTAGTCAAATCTTTAAAATCACTCGAAATATTCAGAGTGCATGATATGAAAAAATATATATCACATATCGTATCACATCACAAAGACATTTCTACGATACGCAACGTGCGTCGCGATATTAGAAACATCGAGCAGGACAGCAGTAGTGCTGTGTGAAATAAAACAGGTCAGGGGGGGAGGGGGGTTATTTTGTGTCTACAAAAATGAACGACTCCACAATGAAAAAGGAGAAAAAACATTTCTATAGATTTTGATTTTTTTTTAAATTATGTACAAAATTCAATCGTTAAAAACATTTTGAATTATTAAAAAAAATCACAAGATCTGTGAAATCTCAGAAAAAAATGTATTGTGGCGTAATTTTTCACAATATCGACACTATATCGTCACAGTGCCCCGCCCTTCTAATTAGGCACTTTAGGCACCATGCGTTTTTGCTTCCACAGTTAATACTAAGAGGTTTTTAATCGACAGGCTTAACGTCTTTACCCTCCAAACGCGTCCACCTTTAATAAAGCGTTCATTTAGAGTCACATTGGGGATCCAAGAGCAAGAAGATTTCTCTTTCCTTTCCGTTTACTTTCCTTTATTCTGAATCATTTTATTGAACTGAAACAAAACATCCAGGTGTTCAAAAAGAGTTTTTTTTTATTTTATTTTTATTGTCTTCAAAATTTGTTATTTTAA
Organism: Noturus placidus; assembly: GCA_022414735.1. Classification (NCBI taxonomy): domain Eukaryota; kingdom Metazoa; phylum Chordata; class Actinopteri; order Siluriformes; family Ictaluridae; genus Noturus; species Noturus placidus. The sequence goes on from JAFFST010052611.1 coordinate 131,513, forward strand.
TTTACACCACAGCACTGCTGAATTCTGGATTCCGATTGGTCGGGAGGTTCTGATTAGTTTTCAATTGCGGCAGCTCGGACCGTACCGCAGCCGCAAATCACACGGCCCACGTAAACAGATTTTTTTTTAAAGTGTATAATTGTTGAATCTGTAAGGAGACTTTTATTTAATGTTTACAGAAGGAGTCTCCAGTGTTAGCACTTTGTAACAGACAAGGTTGCATTTTGTGGTTTCTCGATAACGTGCCAAGCTGCGTTTTTTTAAATTGTCTTATCACCTTCGGGAAATGGTGAGTGAGGACGATGAAGGAATGACCGTTTATAGCTACTACAGTGGGGGAAAAAAGTATTTGATCCCCTGCTGATTTTGTACATTTGTCCACTAACAAAGAAATGATCAGTCTATAATTTTAATGGTAGGTTTATTGGAAAAATGAGAGACAGAATAACAACAAAAAAATCCAGAAAAACGCATGTCAAAAATGTTATAAATTGATTTACATTTTAATGAGGGAAATAAGTATTTGACCCCCAGGATTTCAGTCCTTCACAGCATACTGTGTTACCAATTGTTTTCTTGGTGACTATGGTCCCAGCTGCCTTGAGATCATTGTCAAGATCCTCCCGTGTAGTTCTGGGCTGATTCCTCACTGCTCTCATGATCATTGCAACTCCACGAGGTGAGATCTTTTATGGAGCCCCAGGCCGAGGGAAATTGACAGTTCTTTTGTGTTTCTTCCATTTGAGAATAATCGCACCAACTGTTGCCAACTTCTCACCAAGCTGCTTGACAATGGCCTTGTAGCCCATTCCAGACTTGTGTAGGTCTACAATCTTGTCCCTGACATCCTTGGAGAGCTCTTTGGTCTTGGCCATGGTGGAGAGTTTGGAATCTGATTGATTGATTGCTTCTGTGGACAGGTGTCTTTTATACAGGTAACAAGATAAGATTAGGAACACTCCCTTTAAGAGTGTGCTCCTAATCTCAGCTCGTTACCTGTATAAAAGACACCTGGGATCCAAAAATCTTTCTTATTGAGAGGGGGTCAAATACTTATTTCCCTCATTAAAATGCAAATTAATTTATAACATTTTTTACATGCGTTTTTCTGGATTTTTTTGTTGTTATTCTGTCTCTCACTGTTCAAATAAACCTACCATTAAAATTATAGACTGATCATTTCTTTGTCAGTGGGCAAACGTACAAAATCAGCAGGGGATCAAATACTTTTTTCCCCCCACTGTATAACATAAGCGATAACAGGTGCTAATTTGTTTTGCGGACGATTGGAAAAATTGGAATTGTTGATAAATAGCTGTGCTACAAAAATACCAAAACACTTCTGTATGTACTCCTACATCATCATGAGTGTGGTTTGGACAGTATTCCTTATATTTTTGTAACTGCTCTCTTTTTAAAACACCTCTGTCCACCATTTTGTTAAGTTTTTATATAATCGTAAAATAAAATCATGTCAGATTGCAGTGATTTCTGGATCTACGGCCGACAACGATTACGTTGCCTTCACAAGATTCTGCCCAAGCGGAATTGACGAGGGTGTACCAAATACAGTATTGAAACAGAAAAAAGTAAAACAGTAAAAGCACCCTCGTTACGTGAGCACCACCGACCACTGTAACGACGACATCCGCTCGTACAAGAGCTGGAGTTAGTAATTAAACAGTAACCAGTAAAATAACCACTGAAAAATGTCATTACACATAACGCCAGATGTTCCAAAAAGGCAATTGTGAGGAAGCTTTATGAGCTATTGATCAGCTCTCTTTAAAAGAACGTAACTAAAAGGACGGAGTAAAAAAACAAAATTAAAACAAACAAAAACCCTTCACATGATTTACAATCATAACAAGTTAGCTACATTAATATCGAAACGTTAGAATACGTAATACAAAACATTCATCTGCTACTGATGAACTGAAACACTATACAGCTCTGCTCTTAAACGTAGCTTATAAACCTCAAGTTTGGATTCGCTGTCCCTAGCAGGGATGCATCGATACCGTTTTTTTGTTTTTCGAACATTTCCTTTTCTGTTTCAAACAGCGACCGTGGACAGCGCACACATAGCGTGTTCTTGCGTTTATGCTACTAGAGTCTCTCTTTACAGCGTTAGCTACGTAACTTTAAATGAAGTGCTTTAGCTAGCTACATTAGTCTGCTCGAATCGGAGCGGGGCTGCAGGGGAAAAGAGCGTGGTTTTGGGACGGTCCAGAAAAGCGCTTTTGTACAGCTGTATTTAAAGTCACTCGTCGTTAACAACTCGTAGTGCAAGAACAACCGCCAATAATTTCACTCACCTGGCATCGTCTGTAGATGTTTTTTCTCGCCTTGCTAGCTTTTACTAGCTGGAGTTTTCTAGAGTAGGAGTAGAAGTAAAGCCACAGTTTGCACTGAATGCCATCGTTAATCGTGAAATACATCTGGATCGCCGTCTTTCACTGTTGCCTGTCTGTTAACCCGACAGCGTACATTAGTCTTATTTCACCAGGTATCAGGTGATTTATTTCATTTATTTGTTTCAGTACGAGTAAATAAGCACAGTATCTGATACCAGATACCGGTATCTGTATTGATGCATCCCTCTTCCTTTAGCTTATGCGTGTTTTTACAGTACGTGAGCGGTAATTCCTTAAAACGTAGTCAAACGCCAAAGTCCAAATGATAACTGGGATCTCTGGTTTGGCATATTAGCCTCTCTCAACAATCTGAAAGAGATGCGAGGCACAGCATAGATGCACTTTAACATGATTTGGTTCAATCAGGGATGTGATTGGGCCATGAAGAGGACAGGTAGAAAAAAGAAAAGGAAAAAAAGGGAAATAAAGTCAGTAACATCAGGCATTAGAATGAAGAAGAAGGAAAAAAAAGGTAAGAAAGTTACATCAAGATACATCACGGTACAAAAAAAAAAACAATCACACTGGACCTTGCATTGATTTTCAGAGGCAGGAAATGTTAAACCCTTACCTTAAGTGCTATACATTAGATACTATTCCGTGATAGTATAACGATTATCCAATACAAGCTGAAGTGCATATTTAGAAAAAGAAAAAATCAGGATTATCTGATCTGGTTTGTCCGTTTTAGCATACACAATATCTTTTTTTCACCTTTACAAGCCGGTATACATGATGCTTAGGAAAGACACTGCTTTAAATATAAGGCAGTCTGGAGACATGCTCACATCTGGACTTCAAAGCTCATACAACGTCCTTTTTCCGATTCAGATTACTAGGGAATATTCACAAAAACGCACCAGTTTAGCACCGTGCTTATCCTCATGCCAGATTTTTGCATCAAAATGTCTCCCAATTCTGATTTACATCAAGAGCGTACACGGGTAGGGAGTTGTGTGCAACGGGGCTGCTTCGGGGCTGAACAATCACATCCCTGAGGTTCAAGTTAGCCAGCGTTAGCACCAAGAAAAGCACAGGTCTGGAGAGAACCAAGCAAGAGGAAGAAGGAAGGAAGGAAGGTGGAAAATAAAGGAAGATCTAGCTTTTCCGGGTTTAGTGGAAGGACGGTGCTGCTTCAGATGCTCGGTCTCGCCAGTCTGCTCGCGCGTGGGCTTCTGTGCACCTTAGTGTGTTTGGACAGGTGGTCGCTCCTGGCAAACTTCTTGTCGCACATCGTGCATTTGTAAGGCTTCACGCCCGAGTGCGAACGGCGATGACGGGATAATTCATCCGACCGGGAGAACCTATGAGCATAGCAACGTGAAATTGTTGGGTTTTTTTAAAGAAAGAAAGAAAATAAAGCACACAATATGGACAAAACGCACCTCCTGCACAAGAAAATATATTTAGGTGTGATTACTTATATATCTACAGTCAACTTCAGAAATACTGGCACCCTTCATGTAAATAAATGGCAATTAATAATTTATATATAATAAAAAATGCATATAACGAGTGATATTTTACAGTAATATTAAATAATGTCAATAACTGAAACAGGCTAAAAACAATATAGAAATAAAATACATTTTGAAAAAATGAGAAATGTAAAACGCCTCACCTCCAGCCGCAGTCTGGCCAGCTACACAGGTACGGTTTCTCCCCTGTGTGTCTTCGGAAGTGGGCCTTCAGGTGGCTGCTCTTGGTGTACATCTTCTCGCACCCTGGATGGGAACACTTGTGCACACGCAGGTTCTCTGTGGATGACCTGGGTGAGCGTGGAGGGATAGCTTTGACCAAGCTAGTTGCTGCTATGCCAACCGCCCTAAACGCGATGGGCAACGGGGCGATCTTCACATACTTTTGGTCTAGGCATCCGGTCTCACCCACGATGGGCAACACGGTTGTGGAGGACACCGGAGGGTAGAGCAGGGCAACATTTTGCCCACCCTGGACACCCAGCACCAGGTGGGCCACCCGCAGCCCGTTGGCAGGGGGGTTCGTTTGGGGAAGCGGGTGGCTGATCTGCATGGGCTGAATCTGCAGCACCACTGGAGCGCCAACTAACACTGGAGCAGAGCTAGCTGTAGCACTAGCGTTCTGACTAGCGGGGGTTTGGGCAGAAGATTTGACTGTCGTACTGTTTAGCTGACTCGCAGGAGATGGCGTGTCTTTATCAACCACATGCTCTGTTTTTGCGTCTGGAATGACAAGGTCCTTTTCTTCCGGCTCCATCTTCTCCATCAAGAACTCCTCGATGTCCTCAAGAGTCGGAGAGAAGCTGCTCGAAACGTGCAAGGTGAAATCTGGAAATCTGGGAACTTCCTCTGTGCCTGAAGTGAAGTCAAAGTTCAAGAGACCATCTTCCTCTTCTTCTTCTTCCTCACCCAGACCGGTGGCGGTGTCACCTGTCTCAGGGCTGGAGCAGGAGACTGAGCTGCCCCCTTCACTGCCCCCCACCTCCATGCAGGGCAGCGTGAGCAGCATAAGCGAGTCATTAGCAATGGCCACTGGTTTATCACTTAATGAAACCATTTATTACAGTCCGAATATAAAAAAAAAAAGGCAGGTGAGTGAGGGAGTGTATCACTGCAGATACCTCGCTTTAATTACCCTAGAGCACAAGAAAGAAACAAAATTATGGCGGAAATAAATAACACAAAGTATTTCAAAGCGTGTGTATTATAAAATGGGATACACAAATGTAAAATTTAAATAAATGCAAACATAACAGAAAATACTCAATCCTTTAATCTTATAATATAGCGAAGCGGAACACAAAGAAAATATTTGCAATCGCTTTTTAAAAATTACACTAGTAAAAATTAATTATGCGATGAAAAAGTGACATAAAATGTAAAACTCGATTGAATACAAATAAGCCGGGAAACTGTAAAGAAGTAAAAATGTAAACTGTAAGCTTTTAGCCTATAATATAGTCAAATGGAAAATGATTGGCACACCACGACTTTCATAGGGGTGCCGATAATTTTGAAATGAGTGTTTTGCAGAAAATAAAAACATTAAACTAGTGAAGAAAACAATGTATTATGTGAAGAAAATGTAATGCAAAAGACAACCTACAAGAATGTTAAGTGAAATGAACACAAAATGTCCAATTGAAAAAAAAAATATTTGAAAAACGAGCAAAATCTAAGCCACATCGACTCAAACTGGGGTGCCAATAATTTTTTTATTAGTTTTCTAATGCATTAAAATGAAAGTATACAACGTCACCATATGTTTATGCTTTAGACAAGCTCAGTGGATTTGTCTTTTTTTTTGAGTTAACTGCATATAATAAATATCAAATGATCGATTTGATCTATATTGGCTTTCTGTTGCTCTTAAAATGCCCTAGTGTTTATTGATTATTGCTTTTTTAAATGAATACTTTGAAAGTCTGTTCTGCGCAAAACCTGCGCAGCCACAATTCCAGTTACGCAAAAAGTGCGTCAGCGCTCCGGATTCGCAAATCGTTTGTGTAAAAGAAATCGCGATGGGATTAAACGAAAAACTCGTAGCTAGATAACGATTTTCTCAGCAAAGATCCGCCTGAAAAACACCCTACACACGTGTCGCAGAGGAAAAGCGCACACACGAAAAACACGAAGTCTGCGTTTTTTCTACGCAGGTTCATCGAGAAGCGCCCCCCATTCCCTTTCCTAAACCCCGCGTGCAACTTTAAACATTACGCATTTAACCGTTACAAAATGACGTATTGTTGCTCATTACCTCCAAACTGTGACGGATGCAGACTTCCGGTGTGTAATTAAACGAAACTTGGCCTGGACGTAGGTCCCTTTTTTGTATTATTGTAGCTGAAGATCTCGTCCTTGCCTCGCTTCCATGTTGGCATTTTCTCGGAGGCCCCCGTCACATGACGACACGGATCCAGTTCCTTTGCTCTGATTGGCTGCTATTCCAGAGGCTCGCCTTCAGTCGACGCGTCTGATTGGTCGCACCGCCACGTTTCATGCATTATTTATTTTGAGGAAAGCCAGGCGAAAGCACGAGGCCACATTTCTGAAAACAGAGCCAATAAACCATGCAGCACAGGGCACGTGCGTGAACAAAAATCCACCCGGTCACTTTATTAGGAACACCACACTAATACTGGGCCCTTTACATCACTCTCACACACACACACACACACACACACACACACACACACACACACACAGCTGCACCTGCAAGGACCTGGACTGTTCTATCATATAATTAATTCCAACAGTACACACATCACACACATACACCCCAAGTCATTCATGTACATAATGTCTATAGTATGTATCAAATGCATTTTCATTTTGCAACGTGCATTCTGTACAAAGATATTGATTGTTATTTACCTGCACTGTATTGTCCTAAGGGCGCACGGTGGCCTATTGGTTAGCACGTTCGCCTCACACCTCCAGGGTCCGAGTCCCGCCGGGTCCATGTGTGTGCGAAGCTTGCATGCTCTCCAAGTGTCCGTAGTGTATGAATGTGTATGTGATTGTGCCCTGCGATGGATTGGAACCCTGTCCAGGGTGTACCCCGCCCTGTGCCCGATGCCTCCTGGGATAGGCACCAGGTTCCCCGTGACCCTGAAAAGGGTCTTACAGTATGTGCATTATTTGTCTTTGTATTGTTTGCACAGTTTGGGAACTTACAAGTAATAATTTCACTGCAAGAATTATAAATCAACATGTTTAAGTTGTAAACATGTAAGGTGCTGTATGGAAATACACCTTGTCCTGGTTTGAGATGACTTACATTGTTACAAGTGATAAGGAAGAGTACAGCTAAGTACCCTTTGTTTCTGAGTGTACGATGGATGTGACAACCAATAGACTGTGGAAACAAATTTCCTATTTGAGGAACAATACATGATCTATCTATCGATCTATCTAATCAATTTGAAAATTGGGTAAACCCAATAATTAGCTGGATATCATTCGGAAACTGTGATATTTGGCACCTTCTTTGCTTTCCTAACCGTCAAATCATTTCTGTGATTTGTTTAACATTATTCTCAAACAACTCTCCCTGAATCAGATTTATATCGAATTACTGAGAAACTCTCCATTTTAAATGGAAATGTAAGGAATTGGTGGTGAGGTGATGAATGTGGAAAAAATGTTAATCTATATTATCATAATTATATGGTAATTATTAATAATTATTATAATTATAGATTACTGTGACACAAATTAGTGATAGATGCAACAGTTCTTTATTTACATGTCTTTGCAGTCATTAGAAACAGTCAATAATAATAATAATAATAACAATAATAATATTTTTATATTAGTAATAGATGAAGGTCTAAAGATTGAAATAGGTTCCAGCTTGCCATATTTTTGTCCAGTGAACAAATATTTTAAAAGTTTGACTTAGTTACCTCAGACCTAAAAGTAAGCTGATGCAAGTGAAATTCTAAAGATAGCAGCAGGACAAAATTTCATAGACAAACCTTCTCTTAAAGTGTTGCAATAACAAAAAATAGTCCTACGACTAGAAAGAAAATGCAAACACACTTTTATTGAAGATGTATAATTCAATATAGCTTTCAAAAAAATATGCCTTTCAAGTATTTACACCCTTGCATTTTGCAGTGTGGCACCAGAATGGCAGTGAATATCTATTCATGAATATAATATTTTATTTATACAGTATTTCACAAAAGTGAGTACACCCCCCACATTTGTGTAAATATTTGATGATATCTTTTCATGTGATAACACTGAAGAAATGACATGTTGCTACAATGTAAAGTAGTGAGTGTACAGCTTGTGTAACAGTGTAAATTTGCTGCCCTCTCAAAATAACTCAACACAATCAGATATGTTGGTAAATTTCCAAGACAAAAGGTCTCAGTGAGCATTATCACTGTAATTATGGTTAGCATAGAGTGCTAATCAAATTTCTGTGAGCTCCGCCATATTTGGAAACATCAAATTTTTACTTCAAAAGTCACGAGTAGAATAAGTCTAAAACTTGGACGCCTATGTATTATGTTTTGGGAGTGAATTATTGAAATATTAAGCATTTTATTTAATATTTTTGCTATTCACTGGAGCAATGGACATTTTTTAAATACCTAAACGTTCCACCAAGAGACTATATTACACCCAAGTTGATATTACTTATAGGTTGACTTGTTGGAACTATTCAGGTTTGAATTAAATCCGTTAAACTCAGTTGACCAGTGAAAAGAAAAACAGTAATAACTTTGATAAAGCTGCATTGTGATTTTCACCATTGTAATAAAATGAAAGAAATCATGGATCGCAATTTAAGAACCAATGTCTCATGTACCACATGGGAAAAGGATTATTCGCAAAAAGCAGAAATACTAGAACAAAATCTCTTCAATACGTCTTCTACGAGTAAGAAAAGCCCAATTGTGCATTAATTAATTTGTGTTTAACTAGTTAGCTTATGTTTCTCATCAGAATGAAGAAATGCATACAAGAGATAACAGCAGTTGCTACATGACCACAAGAGACAAACTACAAGTGACACTACAAGTCACACTTGTCTCCTGCTAGTGTGAACGTAAATTGCTACAATCCTTTCTCTAACTAGCAAAATAACAATAAGCAATAGCATCTATGTAGCATTTGATGAAACCTAATGTTAGTACACATCTGTTTTACTACAAATGAACCATGTGTATTGAATTTATATTTTTACACATTTAGTGAGTGAGAGGATATGGAGTGTGAAAACCAAAAGTGTGAGATTTTGAGAGAGCCATCTGAATATTTTAGCCCCGCGTCCATGCTCATGTGAGCAATATTTACACAGTGTGATCACATTTGCAGTTTTGCACTAAAAAAAAAAAAAAAAAAAAAACACATTTCCTGTATTGTGTATTTCTTCAGACGGAAAAAAAACACAGAAAAAGGATCACATTTCACTAGAAATCAAACATGCTTTACTTCTATTATGGTGTAAAAACGGTGACATTTTTTCCCTGCTTGTTTGTTAGCTGAAATGGACTGACTTGGTTCACCTATGATCAGCTAGATAATAAGCAAATTTGAATCGGTCCCAAATTCCTTCGGGAGTGGGTGAGATTGGTCAGATTTCCTTGGGGAGCTGGCAGGATTGGACAGAATTGTGTCAGGAGCAGCAGATATTCGTATGAATTCCTTTGGGAGTGGGTGAGACTGGTCAGAATTCCATTGGGAGTGGAATTAAAATACCCAATGCACACGTCCAAGTCATGGTGCCTATGTTCATTTGTACATTTAAGGCACTTGTAAACATAACAATGCTCTGTTGATCCAGAATGCAATTGATATGGTCTTTATTTACAGCATTAAATGCTATAAATGCTGTCAATCTAAAGATGAGTCACTTTAGCATTTCCATTTCTTGCCTGGTGAAGACGATCCTGCTGGAAAAAACAATGGCTAGCAGGCTGAAGACCGAAGCACACACCATGTAGGCAGTGACGCTGCTAAAAAGCTGCACGATGGAGCCCATGAACAGTGATGGTACGACCTGCGACAGGAGATATGCACTGTCCAGGATGGCGATGTCCAGACACATTCCTCTCTGAGGCTGGTAGAAACCTGGCGATGTGTTCACGTCCAGGGAAACATGGGATTTAAGTGACGAGGAAACAATGGGTTTGGTCGTGGAGGATACTGCAGCATGGTCATTTATACACCTGTTTAGGCTCTGGTCCATGGCTGAAATTTGCTTATGAGCTGATTCAACCAGGTCACACCTGCTGGACAGGTGTTTGGGTCTACTGCTGGAAAAGAACACCTGAGTGGGAAAAAAAAGACATATTACTCACACATGTAAGTAATATGTGAAAAGGTACATTTCAACATACGTCAAGTCCTGAAGATGCACTTGCGAACTCAAGAGAGCACATAATGACAAAAAAAACTACACTTGTTAAAAAAAAAAACGAACAAACAAAAAAAAAAAAAAACATGAACATAAATGAATCATGTGGAAAAAATGTATCATATGAAAATTAGATGAATCATATGGGGAAAAGAAAATCGGTAAATAAAAGGTCTACAGATAACATGAGTAAATTTTGTGCTTATTCAGGTGTGACGTTTCTGTAAGACAGAATTTGTCCTGTAGCTCACCTGCTTGTCTGCGTGGTAAAGACAGGCGAGTGTGTACGGCAGGATCTGCAGAGTACAGAAGGTGTAACCTGTAGCTGTAGCCATCGCGGTCACCAGGATGACGTTCTTAGAGACGGCCATTACGGCTGTGCTCAACGCCAGCAGTGCCAAGCTACTCATATAGAGTACACGTGCACCAACAAATGCCACCATCCGCTCCATCAGTATCGAGAAGGTCACCGAGGTTGCACACTGCAGGAACAGGCCAAGACTGGCCATGCGCACACCTGAACAAATCAAGCAGGTTTGACTACTCTTACACCAGTATAATGTAATGATTTATAATCTCACTCGCCATCAGGCAGCACTCGGAAGAAGAAGGGTTCGAGAGTCTGGTTCCTCTCACGGTTTCGCATTAGTGATCTAAATCTATATCTGGATTTTTGTAAAGGCATCCTAAAGATCTATAATAATCTATATTACAATAATAAAATATAATATCCACTTTTTCATTAAGGGAAAAAAGCAATTTATTTTTAAAAAGAAATATGTAACTATATGCATTATAATTTTTGGAGAAAACAAAAACAAAAACACCCAGATATATAAATATATTATATTATTTATTTTTAAATTAATCAAACTACTCAAATATTAGACCAATTATTTAAATGTGCACACTAATGCTTTGGCTAGTAATTGGGGCCATACAGTCAAACCCCCCAAACACATTTTTTGTTAAATTTGTATGAGATTGTAGCTGACATTATTTCAGACATTCGATTATTTATTTCTAATTGATTGAAGTGACCAGTTAAACAGATTAATAACTATAAGGAGTCAGAATTAATGGACTGTGATGGCAAAACAATACCTTCCTCGTAGCGAAGTCTCTCTGGAGAGCCTGGTTTAGCGCTGGGCACGCCGTCATATAATCCCTCCCCCATGAAGTCCGTATAAAAGAGCACAAATGTCATCATAGCCATCCAGCTGCACAGTTCGGCCACAAACAGCCTAGAGATCACTCTGGGAATGTGGCTGCACAGTGACCATTGTCTGGGCATGACTGCGAACAGGCTAACCATGGTACGCTTCAGCATCTGCACTCTGCAGAGCAACCCGAACGGCCAGAAGCACATGCCGTAGAAGTTCTGAGATCTCACGGACGACTCCGTCACCGCCCCCGCCGTCTGCTCCTCCGAGATAAAGGTTGTTGTCATGAGGCACATAAGGAAGAGTCCAGTGAGAAGAGCATAGATGAAGGCCTCCTGGCCTCCCATGAAAGAGGATGCATCCAGGTCTGTCCAGTCCACGGCTGGGAGCAGATACCCGATGCATCCTCCCAGGCTGAGCATGAATGAGTAGATGGAGAATGCCTGACGGCTCTCCTCTTCTCCAGGGTAGAGATCAGACACCAGCGCCTCCAGAGGGGTGAAGCAGGCCTGACCGCAGAACTGCAATACGCAGATGGACAACACCAACAGCAGAACCTCCAACCTGGAATGGAAAAGCAACATTGACCACCAAATATTACAGTATCTCCTGGACAATTGGGTGCAAAAATATGTACACCCTTAAGACAAAATTAATTTCTCGAAACATTTAAAGATAACACATACAGTGAAGGGCATACAAACTTTTGCATGCAAGACAAAGTGATGGAATTTATACCAACAAGATATTTATCATGTTAGTTCAAACACGGCATAAATATTGAAGTGCAAAAGTTTGCACACCCTTAAGAGAAATAAAGGAATGTATACCAAAACTTTTAAAGATATATGCAGTCATGGAGGTACAAACATTTGCACTCGTAACTAAGGATGCGTCTACTGGTATCATTTACATTTATTCACTTAGCAGACGCTTTTATCCAAAGCAACTTACAAATGAGAGATACAAGCAAATCAATCTGACACCTTGCTCATTTACTCCTAGGAATGCATTTACATGATTAGGTAACATAAACATACCAACTCTGATGCTGTTCAGAGGACAGAGAGGCGATCTGGGAAGCACGAGGAATAACCACAAGGCTGAGCAGCACGCCGACACACAAGGGCCAGATGAAGGGGCGCCGGCGCCCATAACGACTCTTCCATCTGTCGCTCGCTGAACCGAGCGGAGCCACAAATATTAACCCCAGTACAGGGCCTACACCTACACAGCAAGGAACAATGTCAACGAATAAAACGCTCATGATTTTGCATGAACATTTTAATCTGTAAATACACCCAAGGTAATTCAAGTATGAAAGTTATGAGTGATCATTTTTCAGTGTTGTTTGTTCTGAACACATTTCCAGGTCATAACATTCATGAAGGCTATATTCATGTGGGTGTAACATTAATTACCAACTACTTACTTTAAATTTTTTTTTTTTGTAAAAACAGGCATATCTCTGACAGCAGAAACATTACAAGAGATGTGCCAATGTCTAACATGAACACAGATGTATGCGAATTAGATGAACCAAAAAAAAAAACCACAATTGCAATCACAATTTTTATCCAATTACAAAATGGCAACGTGAACTTTTTCAATTTGAATGCCAATCCATCCCAGGGCACAATCACATACACACACCCTTTCATACACTACGGACACTTTAGACACGCCAGTCAGCCTACCATACATGTCTTTGGACAGGGGGAGGAAACCGGAGTACCCGGAGGAAACCCCCAATGCACGGGGAGAACATGCAAACTCCGCACACACATGGCCCTGGCGGGACTCGAACCCCGGACCCTGGAGGTGTGAGGCTATCATGCTAACCACTAAGCCACCGTCCAGCATTCATGTTGTATGAAAAAAACCACCATCTAACTGGAGAGAAACTTTACACGCCGACCACCAAATTTAAATAAGTCGGATATATGCAAGCTTTCTGACAGGACCGATTTCTCCAACAGGAACTCCGTGTGTAAATTCTTTCAAGTTGGAATAACAGTTTGCCAATCCTCCTGAATACTTATATTTTGTCTGGAATACTGTCATTTTGGAATACTTACTGGAATTTTGCTGCATTAACAATATATAGGAAAACTGTCTTCTTACTGGGGAAGAAAAAGCTCAAATTGACCTCAAATATAAAAACCTTGACACCAACATCAATGCTGGAAATTCAAGTCGGAAATGTGGGCGTGTTCTGACAGCACAGATTTCTCCAACTAAACCCAGATGTGAGGCAAGTAGAAAACAAGATGGGAAAACCACCTTCTGACTAGTTATGTGGAACAACATCCACATCGTGTTGATAATTCTGTAAAGTTGCTTTGAAACAATGTCTATTGTAAAAAGAGCTATACAAATAAAATTGAATTGAATATTGTCAGGAAGGTTGGAATCACGAGTCATAAATGTTGGAAATGTTTTCAAACTAAACCAGGAAATGGATGACCAGAAACAAGAACATACCATGTGTCCAAAAAAAACCAAAACACCCAAAGTTTTCAAATAAGAATTGGACCAACAGGTTCAGGT
>JAFFST010052611.1:175938-189393 GCA_022414735.1 Noturus placidus
TATATATATATATATATATATATATATATATATATATATATATATATATAAAATCTCTTTTTTCTTTTTGTAAGGGGTTTAAAACAATGGAAATCAAAGCTGAAAATCATCACATGCTCTTAAAAAATAATTCCTTAAGCTTTCATTGGAGAAATAAATATTCTTAGCTTCCAAAAAAGGGATTTGCTTCTACATAGAAGTTCCCCAAATCGAACCCTGGCTTTTCTATGATTACACTGTATGTAATGTTTATTATCAGCTGAAAATGTGAATTTGCAGCTATAAACCTAGAAGATATTTTCCAGTGCATTCTGTACCTCACGTGGATGTAAAGACTCATTACATCCACAAATAGCTGAAAACCATCACCCTTATGATAGCAGAGCTATGAAGAGAGCTCATTATGTTTACATTAATCTGACCTGGCCGTGATTGTGCCAGCACTCAGAATCCTGCATTTTTTTCCATGAAAACAAGAAGAGGTAAAAAAAATAAATAAAAAAAATCATGCTTCTCCCTGAGTACTGAAGTGAGGAGAGAGACTGTTGCCATGGCAACCAGGTGAGGCAGCGCTTTCTCCTCGCACGCTTTCTCTCTTTTATTCCAATCTGTGTGCTGTTTACCTCCACTGACCTCCAGCCAAGCCTCTCTGTACGTCTCCAATTTACTTGCGCACACATCATGCCGATTAAAACGCAGGAGATGCAGAAATTGTATCATCTTATTGTATGCACATATGTATACAATATAATGAAATGCTTCTGGGCCAGTTTAGGTGCAGATCAGCATTTCAACGCACAACATAATGCTAAAGCAGAAACCCAGAAGAAGCAAAAGCAAAAAACACACAAAAATAACCCAAACAAAAAACTAACAAAAAAACCCCATCCAATCCGTATACTAGGGTTTCGTAAGATTTAATGAGATTATGAGAATGAGAATAGATTTATTCATTCGACAGACACTTTTATCCAGAGCACAAAGGAAAAAAGCCAATTCAGTATACTTTATATTTAATGTTTAATTAAAACTTCTGATCAAACTTCTAAATGTTTGTATTACTGACATTGGCAAATCCTACTTTTTTATGGTATATATTTGCTTTTTTGTTTGTTTTAAAGACACTGACAAAAAAAGTGCAAGAAATGAGCAAATTTTGTATTTTTTAAAATACAATAAAAAAATTATAGGAAATGTGTGTACGCTGTTGGAAAAGACAAAAGCAAACACGAAAGTAAAAGTTTAAAGAAGAACCATGTCAGGTCCTAAAAATGCTTGAAAAACCTACCATCTGATTTTATTTTTAATTTTTTTAAAGAAAACTTTCTTTAAGGACACACGTTTAACTTTGCCAAAGACAAAAGCTGAACATACCAAATATTGATCTTGTTTAATATTTTGTGGTGCATTTAATATAGTATTTTAAATAATAATATGGTATTTCTAGTAGAACACTTGTTATAGTATTTTTACTATAATATGCATTCAAGCATTTTAAAAGTGTCATTACTTTGCAGAGTTTTTTTTTTTTTTTACAGTACTGCATGCTACTCTGACATTACCTTATGTGATCCACAACTATCATATATTAAAGTACTGGAAAGGAAATGTCTGAAAACACTGAGAACTGTTTGTTTTCCATTGGCGTTTGAATGAGTTTCTGTAGTTATCAGCCAATAAAATGAAACACAGGCCTAGTTTTTATTCCATTTATATTTAGTTTTAGCCAGGGACAGTAGAAATGTTTTTGTTTTGGGTAGATGAAGGACACCAGCTCAGACTCTTCTTTCCGAAATGGTCCAAAGGAAAGAAAAAACAAAACCCAGAACAGCTCTAAACACGTTTAATAGAAACCAGTTGAGGACAATTGGAAATGTGATATGGGATGGAAATCCCCAGGAATTTTAGCACATGGGGTTTCTGCTGCAGACTTCAGGTCCTTCCGGCCTTGTGGAGGTTCAGGTTTTCCTGCCCCCAACATTCCACATTCAGCTGGTGTAAGGCCTCATAGTTAGCCTATGAGCTGTGAATGTTGTGCTAGTTTGGGAAAAACAAGAAACTCTTCGTATGTACTATGTATTATTGCATTTGGATGAAATGCAAACTTGGACAATAAACAAACCAAACAAACAAACAAACCACAGAAATCTGTAGAACAGTACGTATTCAAAACTCCTACTACTGCATGAGGAATATTGCAAAACTCAAGATCAATTATTACATTTAGCAGACGCTTTTATCCAAAGCGACTTACAAATGAGAGCACACTCACGCACCAATGGTAGCAGAGGTGCAAGGTGCTAGCTTGCCATCGGGGGCAATTTGGGGTTCAGTGTGTTGCCCAAGGACACTTCGGCATGGGATCACCCGGGCTGGGATTCGAACCACCAACCCTACGATTAGTGGACAACCCACTCTACCGACTGAGCCACAGTGGTTCATTCATCATGTTCTTTTCCCAGTGAGGTTGTTGCAATTCCCAGTGCAACATCCATCCATCCATCCATCCATCCATCCTCTACCGCTTACTCCTTTATCAGACTCATGGGGAACCTGGAGCCTATCCCAGGAAGCATCGAGCACAAGGCGGGGTACACCCTGGACAGAGTTCCAAATCCATCGCAGGGCACCCAATGCAACAGTCTACCCAAATCATTAATCAAAGCCCTGTGACTTGAACAAAATTCAACTGTATGCATTCTCACCAAATCAAACACAAATTCCACTAGGGATACCACAGGGTTCCAGTCTTGGAACAATTAAAAATTAAAAAAAAATATATATTTTTTTTTTTACACTGGTTGTCACCCTTATAGAATTAACCACTAGGAAAGTATTAACTTAGAAAGTACAAAAGTACTTATGCCCTCTTGGATCAATCAGAATAAGCAAAGTGGTGTACTTATGCCCACTTGGATCAAACAGGACAAGCAAAGTGGGGTATCCTTGCTTGACAGACAATTAGGAAGTTACTAGATCCTGTAACCTGCTACTTAATCCTGACTTAATGACTTACACATGTATACATGCAAGAAAAAGTAGTACAAAATAACAGCAACAGCTCTGTACATTGTCAGTGAGGCATGATGGCTTAGTGGTTAGAAAGTTTACCTTGCACCACTGCGGTTGGGGATTCGAATCCCACCCCCGCCATGTGTGTGTAGAGTTTGCATGTTCTCCCCGTGTGGTTTCCCCCAGGTACTCCGGTTTCCTCTGCCAGTCCAAATACCTGCATTGTATTTATGGCTGATTGGCATTTTCAACATATGTGTGATTGTGCCCTGCGCTGGCGTGACACCCTATCCTTGTGCCTAGAGTTCCCCGTGATAAGGGATATGGAAAATGGATGGACGGAGTACATTGCCAAAGCTAAATGCTGTGTTAAGCAACCCAGAAATCCACGTACAATTTGTATGAACACAAATGCATTATTTCTATAGAGCAGACTTAAACAAATACAAATACGGATATGAATATTAGGTGCACAATTGTATATTTTATAAAGTTTGCCAGAAAACTTCACACTGATAGAAGGTTTCTGATGCTTGTGGGAAGAATTGCCAGGTTTCAGCAACATTCCCAAACCAAATATATCTCAAAATCACACAAAAAGACTTGTAACTAATCCAAACAAGTTCGGGCATTGGACAAGAAAGCTGCATTTTTCTTTTTTTATTCCTCATTATTTGCATTGGAAACAACTTAACAGTGGTGTGCACACATTTCTGGTATAAATTTTAAAGCCATCGCTCCATACAGAATTTGAATATGAAAACTGATATGAATATTTGATGCAGGTGATACATTGCATTGACTCAATGCCTTTGATTATGCAGTTGAATGATGTATGGATGTAGAAAGGAGTCAAATAGTGCAGGATCTTCGAGGATACCCTCGATGTCAAATTTAAAACCAAAAATCTTATAGAAGTCTCATAGTTATTTAATAATAAATTATTTGTAATGTCAGTGGCACTGAATGGCCATCAGAGGGCAGTAGAACATTATATTCTACAGATACAACTCGATGAAATACAGAACTACAAAAACACAGTATCTCCTGTTTTTTTCTTGGTCTTAATTTGAAAATGGTATTTTAACACTTTTTATAATGCTTCCAATATGTGTCAGCATGACAGTGTGATAGTCTATCAGAAATCTAATATAGTTATAGCATTAACGTTAATATTTACCTGGATTAATTATGACATCAACATTGCATCCTGATTTCTAACAGGTTGAAAAAAAGGTCTGAGATAATGGTATTTATTAGATGTGTCTTTAAACCCCCCTACCCCCCGCCCCCCCAAAACCCCACACATTTTAGTAAAGTAAATAAGAATAAGAAAGACAAACTCGTTACTCATTTACACTGTTTATTGATGTACACATTTGCTGATGTATCAATTGGTAAAATTCTCAAATTTAAAAATATGAAGCCGTAAGCTGATACTGTGAAAAAGCAAAACAGCTGAGAATTACTTGTACACTGATTAACAGCACGAATAAAAGAACAGCTGTTTACTTTTTATTATACAGGCTTTTCACAGATAACTGATTTACTACTGCTACTACTACAACTACTTCTGCTATTGCTACTACTGCTACTACTGCAACTACTATTGCTGCTACTGTTACTACTACTACTACTGCTACTGCTACTACTGCTACTACTACTACTACTACTTCTACAGCTACTACTACTACTACTACTACTACTACTACTACTACCACCACCACCACCACCACTACTACTACTACTACTACTACTACTACTACTACAACTACTTCTACAGCTGTTACTACAACTACTACTATTACTACTACTACAGCTACTACTACTACTACTACTGCTACTGCTACTACTATTACTACTACTACTACTACCACTACAGCTGCTACCATGGGCGTAACCACGCACTCTTTGTGGCTCAGTGGGTAGAGCGGGTTGTCCTCTAATCCACTAATCGTGGGGTTGGCGGCGCGAATCCCGGCCCGGATGATCCCATGCCGAAGTGTCCTTGGGCAAGACACTGAACCCTAAGTTGCCCCCAATGGCAAGCTAGCACCTTGCATGGCAGCTCTGCTCCCATTGGTGTATGAATGTGCTCTCATTAGTAAGTTGCTTGTAAATGTAAAAATGATATTTCTGTAAAGCTGCTTTGAGACAATGTACCATTGTAAAAAGCGCTATACAAATTGATAAATATTATAAATATATTACTGCTAATGCTACTACTGATACTGCTACTACTACTACTACTGCTACTACTACGTTTACAGCTGCTACTACTACTACTACCACTACCACTACTACCACCACCACCACTACTACTACAACTACTTCTACAGCTGTTACTCCTACTACTACTACTACTACTACTACTACTACTACTACTACTACTACTAGTACTACTACTACTACTACTACAGCTGCTGCTACTACTACTACTACTATTACTACTACTTATGCTACTATTACTACTACCACTACTACTGCTACTACTGCTACTATTACTATGGCTACTGCTACTACTACTACCACCACTACTACTACTACTACCACCACCACCACTACTACAACTACTACTATTGCTACTACTACTACTACTACTACTACTACTACTGCTACTGCTACTACTATTACTACTACTACTCCTACTATTACAGCTGCTGCTACTACTACCACTACTACTACTACTACTTCTACAGCTGTTACTACTACTACTACTACTAATGCTACTACTATTACCACCACCACTACTACTACTACTACGACCACCACCACTACTACTACTACTACTACTACTACTTCTACAGCTGTTACTTCTACTACTACTTCTACTACTTCTACAGCTACTACTACTACTACTACTACTATCCATCCATCCATCCATCCTCAACCGCTTATCCGTAATCGGGTCGCGGGGGTAGCAGCTCCAGCAAGGAACCCCAAACTTCCTTTTCCTGAGCAACATTAACCAGCTCTGACTGGGGGATCCCTAGGCGTTCCCAGGTCAGTGTGGAAATATAGTCTTTCCACCTAGTCCTGGGTCTTCCCCGAGGTCTCCTCCCAGTTGGATGTGCCTGGAATACCTCCCTAGAGAGGCGCCCAGGGGGCATCCTTACCAGGTGCCCGAACCACCTCAACTGACTCTCGGATAGCCGAGCTTCTCATCCTATCTCTAAGGGAGAGGCCAGCCACCCTCCTGAGAAAACCCATTTCGGCCGCTTGTACCCGCGATCTAATTCTTTCGGTCACTACTACTACTACTACTACTACTACTACCACCACTACTACAACTACTACTACTGCTACTACTACTACTACTATTGTGGGAGAGCAAAAATATTGGAACATGCGACTGACAGGTGTTTCTTGTTACCCAGGTGTGTCCTGTTAGATTGTTTGTCAATAAATAGCTCTGAATATCTAATCTTGGTTTTAGGCTTCAGTTTTGCCTGTGAAGACTGCATTTGTTGTTAAAAAGGATAAACCAATGTGAAGATCAGAGAGCTGTATATGGGAGAAAAGCAATCCATTTTAAAGCTGAGAAAAGAGGGAAAATCAATCAGAGGCATTGCACAAGCATTGGGCAATAGAAATAGCCAATAGAACAATCTGGAATGTCCTGAAATAGAAAGAAACCACTGAGTGTACTGAGCAACAGACGCTTAATGTGACAGCCAAGGAAATGATTGTAGCAGAAGAATGAATTCAGAAGTTTACAGGAACATTATGTCTGCCAATGTACAGAGAAATGCATCCAAATTAATCAGGAGGAACTTCATGATGCAGCAAAACACACTGCCAACTCAACAAAGGATTTCATCAGGGGGGAAAAGTGGAAGATTTTAGAATGGCCAAGTCAATCACCAGACCTTAACCCAATCGAGCAGAATTTCACCTCCTCATGAGGAGACTGAAGGGAGAAACGCCCCAAAAAACAAACAATAACTGAAAGAGGCTGCTGGACCAGCAGCACAAAGGAAGAATCCAACACTTTGGTGATGTCAGTGATTCACAGACTTGTAGTTATTGCAAGCAAGGGATACGTAAGTGTTATTTACTTTACTTCAAGACTGTGCCAGTACTTTTGCTTCTCTAAAAATTTGGTGGTCTGATACAAAAGATTCTCTGTTTTATGTTGTTAACACATCTGGATTTAAACACCAAAAGATTTTTATTTATTTATTTTTTTTAAATAGTTTGGGTTTGAGATCTTTTGTACTCAAACCCAAATGTCTTTGGTTTAAAGCACAATCAAATGACTTGGCCTTGCTGTTCCAATAGTTTCGGAGTGGACTGTACATATCAAACCATTGATTGACCTGCACAGATGATATTTACAACCTGATGCCCATCTGATGCCAACCTGAGCTCGATGTCTTCCTCAACGGGAGAAATTTGAATCTGAAACTTGAAAAAGTCCAATTGGGTTCAAACATTGAACTAAACCTAAAACATTTTTTTCTTTTAAAAATTAACCAATAAATGTGCAATTTGAATATATTCTCTATAATTAAAATGGCCTGTGTCTGAAAATGATGTTTCATCCTGTAATGACTTTGTTCTAAATGAAGTGAATTGCTTGAGGGGGGAAAGCTTTTCCATCATTTTTATCGCTTTTATTGTTCCTCATGTCGGTTTCAAAGTCCTGCTGTGAGCCAATTGGAGCTCGTCTCCAATTATAAACCAGCGCTGCGTTTAGAAAGTATTTGAAAAAGATTATTTGGCGGTGAAACTTGCAGAACACGTGGATTGACATGACACATCTATGTATAGAAGAAACATCACTTCAGGACACTTGGGTTCTTCTATTCCTTTGCGGTGCGGGTCGATTTAAACACACTTTATACCACAGCACTGGTGAAGTCTGGACTTGTATTAGTTGGAAGGTGTTTTATTATTGTGAAATGGCGTTTTATGTTTCTATAGTAACCATCTCATTCACATAAACTGATTAAAAAACGTGTGTAATCGTTGACATGGTGAAGTTTTGTATACGGTGACATTTAGTTATCATGTATGGAAGGAGTCTCCAGTGTCAGCACTTTTCCGATATCTTCAGGACAGAGGAGTTTGCGCTTTGTGATTCCTCTGTAACATGACACGGTGCACTTTTTATTGTCTTATTAACTTATTAAAAGAGAGCTTCATGGTGGCACCAGTAACTCAGCATTATTACACCACACCGTTGTTGATTGTTTTCCTATAACCGCATGACATGGAGAGCTTTACTTCTAACATATACATGTGAACTGCATTAAAAGAAACCAAAGAATATTGGGCATTTTATATACTCACAGAGATTGTGGTTTAGAAAGTAACAGACATGTATCCGATTTCAAAAAGTCAGATTTCAAATTGTCTAATTTCTACTATTGATTAAACTCTTTCACACAGACTAACACTTCTTCTTCAGACCAGTAAATACGTTTCATATGTCACATCTTAAACATGGGTGGTTCTGAAGTTCTCTCTCATCGTATAACACCAGAATTGTCTGACTCGACTCGACAGCGTACATCCGTCACGACCTCATGCCACGAGGTTTCGTGTGATTGATGTCTCTTCATATGTGTGCGGTGCGATTGCTCCATTTCTTCCTTTCCTTAAGTGAAAAATGAGCAAGCGACGTGTCGGATGCAATCCGTACTGATTTATGACTTTTATTAAGACGTATTATCAATATAAATTACCTGTTTAATTGAATATGGCGATATATCACAGGCTGTGTTGGTGAGATTATTATTATTATTATTATTATTATTATTATTATTATTAGTAGTAGTAGTAGTAGTAGTAGTAGTATTATGGTGTAGCCTTAAAAAAAAGTTGACCTCGTTTTTCAACCAGCGGCTGATAGAAAAAGAAAGGTGTGTATAGTAAATAAGCGTAGTATTACATTTCAGAATGCCCTGAGTGTATAATACTATGCACATTCATAAGGCAACACTGGCAGCTGTGTGTGTGTGTGTGTGTGTGTGTGGGATGGAATATTTGAATAAATTCCCCTCAGTGCCGAGTGAAACACAGCATGATGGGTTCAGCTATAGGACAAGGGCTCCAGAGCAGAGAGAACCACCATGGCAGTGTCTTTACGTCTCTTTAAAATAAATAACAAACTGAAATCTTTTACGTAACGTCTGTAGATTTCACCTCAATAGTACTTGCCTTGTAAAATCTTACCACTTGGATTTTATAAACAAAAACAGTCAGGACCGATATATTTCTGATATTATATATCATATATGTTTGTTAGCTTAATCACACACGTTTCTATCATGGTGCTTCAAACAGGATTGTAGGCGAGCTAGGTGATATATTTTTTTTTAAAAATCACAAAAAGTGTATATAGAAATCGTTAACGTAAGTAATTGTTCAAGAACCACAACAACGATAAGGAGCTACTTACATTCGTAGACGAAGTTGGCCAAGAGTTCGTCCACCATTTTGTTTCGGGCCAAGAGGCTTCAGATAGCACGATGTATTTTCCAGTAAGCAAAAATAGCGTGCATTGATGCTCACTGTTTTTTTTTTTTATTGCGGTGCATTTTGGGATTGATTAGGGAGCGAATGTTCCGGTGCACTAGGAGGATTTTGCGATCGTGACAGCCTTTAAAATGGCCGCATCGCTGATCAGCACCCTGGCTACTGAACCCGGGATCTGATTGAGACGCATCCATAATTCTGTTTTTTGCATGTCTGATTTAAAAGCGCTGTGGCTGCGTCCCCTGGCCCGATCGGGCAGGAAATGCAGATAGGGTAGTGATGATGCTGCCCAACTTAACCTGATGTTAGGAAACTTTAGTGCTCACTGCACTACAAAATTTTTACCATAACATAAATCGTATCATCAGAGTACAGTCTTCTAAATGTAGCACGTTTTGCGTCCTTGAAAAATACATTTAATCAGTTCATGTTAAGAGAATTTTCGTCTAGCCTTGACTGAATACAGTCAGGGATCTCTTTGTTACGAAATGACACGATATCAGAACTATTGATTAAGATCCGCTTTCCATGAATACATTTTATGTTCGTATAATATTGCAGCTACAAAAAGATAATTTTTGTGGTGTTGATTTAATAACATAAAATATGACAAAGTTGTGCGCGTACGAAGCGCAAATTGGGCAGCAGATTTACATCACACACTTGTCCACGCGATGTCTTTCTGATATATATCCTGAGGCTTTGTTATCTCGCATTGACCCTGTGATTCCCTGTCTCATTTACAATCTTGGATCATCTGCTAGTGATCCTAGTGATTCTCCTGATTCTAACCTTCTCCAACATGCCTCTACGGTCAGTCACGAAGCACGTGATTTGGGCCTTGTCCGAACTCCACCCCAAATGTAGTGCCTGCTGAAGTGGCTTAATGAAATGACTCACGTGTTAATCCTCGAGCACTATTTAAAGGCTTGGACTGTATTCTGCCGCACATGTTCGTGACCTGGAATAAAAACATGTTACACGTTACATGGAAATTAATTCATTCAGAATGTGTACTGTAGCTTTGCACTGCTTGGAGTCATGTCAAGCAGATTGCATTGTGTACAGGAGAGTAAACAAAGATGGCGGATTCTCTCAAGTCTCAGTAGACCCAGGTTACACTCCTGATCTTATTAAGGATGGGTTTGGGTTTTGGCCTCCTCCACTGTGTGTGTGTGTGTGTATGTGTGTCTGAGTGTGTGTGTGAGAGAGAGAGAGAGAGAGAGAGAGAGAGAGAAAGATGGAGAGCAGGAATGTGATGTTGACTCTTAAAAAAAAGTGCACGCTTCACACTGAAGCATTCTTAACCCATCCCGGAGGCTGTTTGATCCCACAAATGATCAAAATTGCAAGAAGTCCTCTCCTCAGGTCTGCTCCAGCTGCACGGCTGTTGAGAAGCTGTCATCTTTTCACGCCGTCTGCAGAGAAGGATCAAAGAACCGAAGAGGCGGCTGGTGAGGAGAGGGGAAGAAAAAAACCAGAGAGAGAATTTTCGGGGTGAACCAGAGGACACCGTCTGAGCAACTAAACAAGATAACCCAGTTCTCGTGAAATTCAAGGGAGCCTGTGTACTTATAAACATATTCATTTAAGACATTAAACATCAACGTGAACAAACAAACATGGGGGGGAGGGGGGGGTTGTGGGATCGAGGCGTCCCCACTAGGCCTCTCAGGTTGTTTTATCATTTCTTATGATAAAATAATTATGGTGTAGTGCATTCGGGCTGAAATATAACGAGCCGAGAGTGCCAGAGATTTAACGACTCTTTATGAAAAATAAAAAAGGCAACCCGGTTCTGTTAAAAGTACAAAACATCAAGTGGAATTCGGAGCTCTTTAACTTTAGCTGAAACAGATCATAAACATATTCATCTTTTTCTGCATTAAAAAAAATTCTTGTATATATTTTTAAAGCAAAAATTGACTCCATCGTACTGCGGTTGACCTGATGGCTGAATTACATAAGACGCAGAACATAATTATTTAGCAGCTACACCATTTACATGACGTGAATTTTACTCATGTGACGTCATGCTTCTTTTTTTATTAATTTTTTTTTTTTTTTTTTTTTTTTTTTTTTTTTTACATTTTGCGTGGTTTTATTTTTGACATGTTTGTTTTCTTGACAAGATTAGTTTTTTGATGTAGTGTATGTGGTTTGTATTTTTATGTTGTTTTTCCCCCCTGACACAATACATTTCTTTTTTGGTTAATTTGGCAGTTTCCAGTTATAGTTGCACATTTGTTTACACATGATTCATTTTCAACATTCAATTCAATTCATTTTCATACTTGAAGTCTGCGATTTTTCCATAAGGTAAAACATTAATATGCATAAGAATTATTTGATTATTCAGCAGAAACCACACAAAGAAGGATCTTTCAGCACCAGAAGATCACAGTTACAATGATTAAGTAAGTAAATGCGTAATCATAAAGAAATGTTAAATTAAATCTATGTTTCAATAAAAAGGGTTACTCTGTAAGATGTGTGATGCAAGCATAGCATTTCGATCTGTTACTGAAAACAGTGTGAAACTTCAAACTTCATTTTCAAGTGAGGATTTCTCAATATATTCTTAATTATGAAACGAAAATATTTAAGCTTAAATAAACGATTAATAAAATGAAATAAAAATCAGCTCTTGCTCAGAAAGCCTGCACTTTGTGGGAATGATGGAGATGTCTCAGTTTGACAGGTTGTGAATGAAGGCTTCATTGTGTGATTACTCCTTCAGACAGTAGAGGTCACTGTGGACATTTGATGGACTAAAAAAAAAACTTTACTTTTAATCATAAACACTTACTGTATGTTCTAATTACGTGAAAGTTCTTGACTAATTCCAGTACAGTACATTATCGGTGCTCCACGAGGCATCATTAGAGGTTATAACAATCTTCACAAAGCATTATAAGAGCTGAATACAGGCTTTATGGAAAGTCTATGATGTCTAACATGAAGGCCATGCTTTCATAACTCACTAAAAGTGGCAGTATTGAGCTGCTGTAATCCTTTCCTTTATGTGTGCTACCGGTTCTACTTTCTTTGAAGGCCATATGTATAATACGTAACATGTTATAAAGCATTCGTAAAGCATTACAGATTGTTATGATTATTTATGAAAAGGCATTGCAGTTGTAGCATCATTTATAATGCATTTATGAACTTTTAAAAGAGTGTATTATGAATCGTTCTTGTAGCACATTATGTTGCCGTTATATCTTCCCTAAAACGCGCTTTGCTAAAGTAGTACTCCGTGATAAGATGTGCTATGAACACTTAATTAATAATATGCTATAAAGATTCAAATAAATGATTAGAACATGTCCATGGTTTGTTATGACCTTCAAAGAAAGTGTTACTGAAAACGTTATGAATACAGATTTAATGGAAAATGGTTCCAGTAACACTTTGTATGAGGGCCATATATATATATATACAGTATATATATATATATATATATATATTGTCTTACAATTACATCCATAATATTTATGTAATATAATAATATAATCATAAAGCATTACATGTATTGTTTTAATTATGTGCAAAAACACATTACAGTTTGTAATGAGTGTATGTATAAACATAGTGCTTATAGCACATTATAGGGCTATTATATATGTCTTCTCCTAATGCACTATGAAAAAGTGTGGCTTGGTGATATAATGCGTTATAAAAGTTATTTATAATGCATGATGTTATGGTATAAATGGTATAGATGTATAAAGTGCAAAGCCTTATGAATGCATTATATGTGTTCATACAGTGGTGTGAAAAAGTGTTTGCCCCCTTCCTCATTTCCTGTTCCTTTGCATGTTTGTCACACTTAAGTGTTTCGGAACATCAAACCAATTTAAACAATAGTCAAGGACAACACAAGTAAACACAAAATGCAATTTGTAAATGAAGGTGTTTATTATTAATGGTGAAAAAAAATCCAAACCATCATGGCCC
>JAFFST010052612.1:32533-45876 GCA_022414735.1 Noturus placidus
CAGACCTGAATCCAATCGAGAATCTGTGGAAAGAACTGAAAACTGCTGTTCACAAACGCTCTCCATCCAACCTCACTGAGCTCGAGCTGTTTTGCAAGGATGAATGGGCAAAAATTTCAGTCTCTCGATGTGCAAATCTGATAGAGACATACCCCAAGCGACTTACAGCTGTAATCGCAGCAAAAGTTGGCGCTACAAAGTATTAAATTAAGGGGGCTGAATAATTTTGCTCGCCCAATTTTTAAGTTGTTTATTTGTTGAAGAAGTTTGAAATATCCAATAAATTTCGTTCCACTTCATGATTGTGTCCCACCTGTTGTTGATTCTTCACAAAAAATTACAGTCTTATATCTTTATGTTTGAGGCCTGAAATGTGGCAAAAGGTCGAACAGTTCAAGGGGGCCGAATACTTTCGCAAGGCACTGTAATAGTGGGTATGTCTCAATCAGCTCCCTAGTTCAGTAGGTAGTGAATCACTATATTCTGTACACGAGTTTGGGCATTGGTAAGGACCCTGGCTCACTACATATTGGGACACTGAATTTCCGGCAACATGAACTTTTACTCGCATTGTAAAATGTCACCAAAAAGTTTTAATATACATTTTATGTCATATAAATGTGTTCGCTTAATCACACGCATTTCTGCCGTAATATGTCAAGCAGGATCATAGGCAAGCTGGGTTTTTTAAAAATCATTAAACACTTAGACTCAAACAAACCGTATACAGAACAACAAATCAAGTAACAAATCGCTAACATAAGTAATCATTTGAGAGCTACAATAACAATACCAAGCTACTTACTGAGAGGTCGTCCCTCATTTTTTCAGAAGGCCTTGACATCATTCCCAGTAAGGGAACATATTGAGCATCGATGCTCTCTGGGTTTTGTGGTGCATTGTGGGATTTATTTAGGGAGTGAACGTTCCAGTGCACTGGACGGATTTTGCAATTGAGACAGCCCAAAAATGTCTGACTTTCTGATCAGTGCCTTGACAACTGTAAAAGCGAGCTGGTTGAGACATACCCATAGTGTGTGGTTGTTTGAGTCCAGGTGTGCATGATCAGTAATCTGGTGAGCTTGAGCATGTTTGTAGGCTGCAATGTCTCTTGGGAGTTGTAGTTGGATGCCAATTCCTACGTTGACACGACAATCTGCATATTGTACATTTAAACATTAAGCATGTAAATGTTTACAGCTAGACAATGTTTCTGATTGTTTGGCTACCCATTGCTCAAACAATAAATGATACCAAATCAGAATGCTGTATTCCCTCCTTAAGAGACCACCTTAGTGTCATCACTGAGTGAGAAATAAAATAAAATAAAATAAATATCCAGAAAGGACAAATGTCAGTGTCACTCCACTTAAATTGATGCTTTGAGCTACATTATATTTAATCATCAATGATCACTTAAACTATGTCAGACAGCCAAATCACAGAACTGTGCTTGCTTAGAAAAATCTTGTATGGCCTTCATTCCAGACGATAATAACAAGCCAGACAGCACTCCAACTGCTTCACAGCGATCGCCTGAGAGAGAATATCTTTGCGAATGTGTGCTCTAGCTGTGCTTTTATGTGTCGGTTTTATACCCAAGCAGGCACTTCAAATAGTGACACTATTTTATTTCATTTTCTACACTATAAATAAACGAGATGTATGGTGGTGTGGGGAATGTCAGATGTTGCCAAAAAGATATTTTTTAAAATACACTTTGATGATAAAGTTTTATGTCTCTACTTTAAAAAGCCATACACATATTTCTAAAATTAACCACATGTTGGAGGAAATACAGTCAGTCTGCATAAATATGTCTCAGCCTTGCTAGCTAAATGGGATTTTTTTTTTCACACAGTGAATGTCAAGCATTGAATAGTTTGTTGGATAGCTACAGTATGTGTCATTAAAGATGGACCTAACCCTAGTCAAGTCATCTTTCACTTTTAGGTGTAAGCAGATTTAAAATGCTAGAACCTTGCTTGTGATTGAGATATATGTGAAAGAGAAATATTTCTGTGCAGGAAAGCCTGTAGATTTCAATGAGTCACTCCTGGGTTGTGAACAACTGGAGAACAATTGGGACAAATTATGCATGTGCATACATACACAAAACATGGAGTACTGACAAGGTCGATGTGTCTAATAAAATGGGCATGTAAAAAGTGTAATTGCAAAGTGTTTAAATGTTCCAACATTGTTACTATTGCTCTGCCTTCAAATAAGTGGTCTGGAGAGGGACTGTGGAACTGTAATAGTGGAAGCCTTGAGATCCTGGGCTGGGTTCTACACTAGACAAACAGGCTCCCCACTGAAGTGTCTTGGGTAGGAGACATTGAATAATAAGTAGGAGATGGTGAGAAAGTTGGTGCAGAAACGCCATCAGGAGGAGCAAGAGCTAGAGATAGCAATTTATAGTACGTTATCTAGGATGAAGGCGGAGCTTTGGGTGTTGTCTTTCTCCCAAACGTTCTCTCTGGTAGTCCCTTACCCCTGATAGATGGTGTAGATTAGGATGGGATAGAGAAGGGCTACAGTCAGAAATCCTGTACCTATTGCAACAACATGTATATTCTTACTCTCTTCAAACATAACTTCGTATAAAAGATTTTTCATTATATTTTCATTATACAATAACAAGAAGTACTGATTAATATGTGGTTTATCAGGTCAATGAGCACTTGTTTTCAGTTTGTATTTTCGTTGGTTTGTTTGGTGGTACAAATACATGTACCCAAACTCCCAACTTTAACCCTTGTCAGCATGATTACATGTACTAATCATTAAATATCCCTGCATGTCTGGCCCCTGATGAGAAAGAGCACACTGTAGTACTTCTTTTTTTCACTCACAGTGCCATTTATGCTGGTTCAATCATCATAGAAATGCTTCTTGATAGCTACACTCTAAGGCCAAATATTTGGGGATGCCTGACCATGACACCCATATGTGCTGTTATAATAATAACTACAGGAGCATCAGCACTGATGTTGGGCAAGGAGTGAACATGGAACTGAACATTCCAGTTCAATTCAAGGTGTTTATTGGGATTGAGGTTAGGGCTCTATACAAGCGGATACTTGGATTCTTCCATTCCAACCTTGGCAAACATGTCGTCATGGGCCTTGCTTTGAGCACAGGGCCATTGTAAAACTAGAACATTTTTGGGCCACTTAGTTCCTTTGAAGGGAAATTGTAATGCTACATCATACAAAGACATCCTAGACAATTGTGTGCTTCCAGCTTTGTGGCAACAGTTTGGGAAGAACCAGATATGGGTGTGATAGTCAAGTCTCAACAAACTTTTGGCCATATAGTGTATGTGTGCATCATGTTAAGCAAATAAAACAAGACAGTAATGGATCGAAGGATTGCTCTGAATTCATTTTCTCTGTTTCAATTTTCATTCTGTTTATATCCAACCCTAAGAAGGTTCAAGGTTGAAGACACTGGATACACCGAATGCCAGGTCTGTTGAATCTATGCATTTGGAAATTTTGTACATTTACTGCTGTGAAAGAGATCAAATCTTGCAGATTCTTGATCACAAAAGTTCTGGGTGCCTACTACCTTGGAGTTAAACAAAAGATTAATCACACCATTTATGCCTCAAATGTAGCACTGTGCAGCCTTAGCAGAGCTGTCAGCAAACACACTTACAGATCAGATACTGATAGCTGTGCCACTGTACTCTCCTTCTATCCTAGACATAACTCTTCATCTGCACACTGTTATTTAATCTAAGACTAATAATAAACTGATTCACTGCAAAAAAAAAAAAAAAGTCATCTTAGCAAGTGAAAATATATTAAATATAGTGGATATTTATCTAGAATTTTATATTACAATATTACAATAAACCAAATACAAGATCATTAAACCTATTTGTTGGCAGATAATTTTGCTTCTTTCTAGAAATAAATGCATAAAATGAGCAAAATGATCTACCAATACTATTCCAAGTTTGAATACACCTAGACGATTCCAAATTTGAAATGAGTACAAATGGCTTGGCATTGGATTAATATTCTTAAATTTGAGTTATTGTGATCTTAGAATAAGAAATGCTAGTCTTTGTCAAACTCTTTAACGCTGACCAAAAATAAATGTACCAACACTGAAGATTATATTTTTACAAACTCAAATAACCGTACTATGATTTCATTATACCAAAAATAAGTAATAATTAATAGAATGGTATGAATTAGAGGCTGGGACTGATTTCTATGTTGCCAAGACTGTACACAGCCTATTACGGAGAATTGTGCCAGGTGATTAAACAGATTAAACACCCCTAGATTTTGTGTGTATTATGGCTAATTTCTTTAAGACAGCTGAACTGACCCATCCATAACACATCAGCAGGGATTGAGAAGGCGCACATGGAATACAATAATGGGTGTTAAAATTTGCGAAAAAAAATTGGATTATTTTCCTGATCATTGATTTTTTCAGAGTGCCTTTAGGGGACAAACCAAAAGTCAACAGACTAAGCAAACATCATCTGATTAAAGAATAAATTACACAAAGAGATGACAGAATGGTAAGCTGGTAAAAATGGTAAAAAGACATGATTACAGACTTGAAACACTATATGGTGCTGCATATCTGACTTTCAATGAGCATGTGTGGTGAGTCAGAGTCAGGCAAATATCATTTGATTACAGTATCAGTCTGTGTGCGGGAGGTGTTTAGCATAATCTTGTCAGCAGTAGGTCATCAGTGGCAGTAAACCAGTAAGAAAGCAGAGAGAGCTCATACTAATTCAGTCCCATTGCTCTGTATGTGTGTGAGATTTAATTACACATTCACCCAGCCACTGCCTGAGGAGCCACACAGCATGCATGCACAAACACACATGCTAAGAAGAGAAATCTTAAGAAAATCTCTAATAAAATTGGTCAGTGTGTTATTGTGCCTTAACAAACACAAAAGCAACAGTGAATTAAATTTCTAGCCTTCACAGTGACATTGCTGGGTTTAAAAAAACAACAACAAAAACATAAACTACACTCCTTCACTGAAACGGGCTCTCGTAAATTGAGGACTAGTCTATTAACGCTTGGTGACCTTTTTGACAGTGTTCACTCCTCTGATCTCCTTGACCTGTCTGTGGAGGAGCTGCGGTGGGATTTTAATCTGTGACTGCAGCTCTCACACTCCTACTGCATGATTTATTCACCAGCTAATCTCTGTCTCCAACCCCCATACCAACACAGAAGCGCACACACACACACACACACACACACACACACACACACACACACACAGAGAGAGAGAGAGAGAGAGAGAGAGAGAGAGAGACAGAGTGCGGTGCTCACAATCCCCTGGGGTGAACACACATACACACACACACACACACACACACACACACACACATATACACACACAGTGTGGTGTTCACCATCCCCTGGGGTGAACACACACTACACACATACGCACACACACACACACGCACACAGACATGCAGAGCTGAATCTCTCCTCCTCCTCCTCATTCTCCTCCTCCTCTCTGGGCAGTGAAACATAGATCACTTCACTGGCTGTCTCAGCTCTGGCTGTTTGCATTTCATTAACTGGAGTGGAGAAGCAAGCCGGAGTAGCATACACAAGCACATTCAGAAATCCTTTAAACCAAGCAAAACAAACACACTTCCATGTACAAACACTGTGTTACAAATGGTTATACATGTTGTATGTACTGTTTGCATTGACTATTGTTTGAATCTCATTAGTGTATATTGTATTTTGAGCGGTGTGCACAAAAACATACACATACAAACGAGTGCATACATGCCTCTTCCTTGAAGAAGCAGGTCTTCACTCTTCTTACATGACTATGTTTTTGTTACCACTCGACTAGTAAGCAGTTAATCAGAACATGCTAAACTGTATTTTAACAACCACACACATAGTCATACTCAATAAATAAATCAATGCAATAAATGTGCAAAAAATAATCAATGCATCATATTACATTTTAGACCTATTTCATGATGTGCCAATTCTTAAAGGGATAGTTCACTCAAAAATGTCATCAATTACTCACCTTCATGGCATTCGAAACCTATAAGACTTTTGTTCATCATTTGTATCCTGACCTTTGTATCGCTTTATAAAACTGGGATTAAACCACTGGTGTGACATGGATTACTTTTATGATGCCTTTATGAACTTTCTGGAACTTGAAAGTTTAAACGGAGGGACGGAATTCTCCCAAATTTCATTAAAATGTCTTTATATGTCTTCCGAAAAATGAATGAAAGTCTTGTGGGTTTGGAATAACATGAGGGTGAGTAATTTTCATTTTTGAGTGAACTATCACTTTAAGATGCAGTTGTGTATCTGAACCTGATGGCTCAGCTAAAATCACTGATTCTGGAACTGAGAGCATGCAGCTCACGTCCACCAACAGAGCCCTCCTTATAGCTCACTGACCTACCGTCATTGGATGTTATGTCTACAGCAGTGTCTGGAAGATTTTTCTAGGCTGATAATGACCCTGGAGAACTGTCTATGCCAACACCCCGCTAACACCCACACACACGCACACAAACCCACACACATACACACGCCTTGTCCTTTGAAATACAGACAATTCTATGTAGTTTGGTGTGCTTCTCAGCACTTCTTGACCCGTGACTGTCTCTAGTACATCTGCTGTATGATTTATTCACCAACTAGGCTTTGTCTGCCTCCTGTCTCACACATGAGAATTATTTTTTTGATGGCATGAATGTTCATCATGTCTTGAATAACAGCAGTGGCCCTCTCTTTCATTGGATCACATATCTTTCAAATTCACACATCATGAAAAAAAGCACCTTCTTAACCTTGCAGTAATTTTTGCCATTGCAGAATGTTGGCTACTACAACCACACACTTTTCTTCCTTTCATAGGGTGCCATTTCTTTGTCTTAATTGACTGGCTAGCGTTATTTGTCTTAATCTATAGATTTGTTTTGGATTGCTTTCTATCAAGTCATTCAATTCAAATAACTGAAATTGTATGTGAAATTAAAATAACTACTCATCAATAAAAAAATTTGCAGTAACATCACTAATTATACGATTTGAAGCCTGTCATTTCAGGTTTATTTTAATTAGTCTCCTTATAGACTTATAGCTGCCTGTAGGTTTCGAAGTAGTTTGATTTTCATGAACACTACATTTTACTAAGGTAAAAGCTCCTTAGGAATAAATTTGTTCATATCCAGCTTGATAAATGAGGCCCAGTGTTAATGACTCGTATGTAAAAACAAATGCTCTGTTGTCATCCAGCACAAAATAGGACTTTAAGAGCTTTTAGATATAATTGAATTGTAAATAGGGATCTACTGTATATTTCACGAGTCTGCTATTGGTAAATACTTGCTTACTGAAAGATTGCAAAGGGTTTCCAACCACTGGTTTGACTTGTTTTGTTATGGGCAGTGGTTGAAAGTGTACACATAATTATATACAGGGTGTCCCAAAAGTATAGTAGTATATCAATTTGTATAGCGCTTTTTTACAATGGTACATTGTCTCAAAGCAGCTTTACAGAAATATAATTTTTACATTTACAAGCGACTTACTAATGAGATCACATTCACACACCAATGGTAGCAGAGCTGCCAGCTTGCCATTGGGGGCAACTTAGGGTTCAGTGTCTTGCCCAAGGACACTTCGGCATGTGGAGTCACCCGGGCCGGGATTCGAACCGCCAACCCCACGGTTAGTGGATTAGTGGACAACCCGCTCTACCAACTGAGTCACAGCCGCCCAAAAAGTCTCCCTACAAAGGGGACTACAGTATATTTGCCAGCAACATGCCAGTTAATAAGTTTGGCAACGGTGTCAGGTGTGATAAGCTTGCCATGTTTCCTGTTAAAGTCCATCGCAACCTTGCGACAGCTTCCCATTCCCAGCCGTGAGAATGATTGCAATATTGTATGTTTTTCTTTTTTCAATGGCTTTCTTAATGGCTATCTGAAATATATAATGTAAACTACAGTGCTGTGAAAATTTATTTTCTAATTTCTTTTGTTGTTGTGTATATCTTTTAATATGTTTTAATATATATATTTTTTTTATTGAAGCAAAAAAGAAGTTATCCAGCACCTATCATCAATGTGAAAAACTAATTGCCCCTTAAGCTTAAAATCTGTATCTGGTTGTGCCACATTTAGTAGCAATAACTGCAACCAAACACTTCCGATAAATGGAGATCATTCTTTCACTTAAAGTGAGGGAAAAAAGTATTTGATCCCCTGCTGATTTTGTACGTTTGCCCACTAACAAAGAAATGATCAGTCTATAATTTTAATGGTAGGTTTATTGGAACAGTGAGATAATAACAACAAGAAGACCCAGAAAAACGCATGTCAAAAATGTTATACATTGATTATTATTTTAATGAAGGAAATAAGTATTTGATCCCTCTGCAAAACATGACTTAGTACTTGGTAATTAAGGACTTAGTAATTACTTGATATTTTCAATTCCCTGGCTGAGGGAAGGAAGTTTTCACCCAAGATTTGACGGTACATGGCCCTTTGATGCGGTGAAGTTGTCCTGTCCCCTTAGCAGAAAAACACCCCCAAAGCATAATGTTTCCACCTCCATGTTTGACGGTGGGGATGGTGTTCCTCCTCCTCTAAACATGGCAAGTTGAGTTGATGCCAAAGAGCTCTATTTTGGTCTCCACAAAACTTTCACCCAGTTGTCCTCTGGTGGTCAGATGAGACCAAAATGGAGCTCCTTGGAATCAACTCAACTTGCCGTGTTTGGAGGAGGAGGAATGCTGCCTATGAGGTCAAGAACACCATCCCCACCGTCAAACATGGAGGTGGAAACATTATGCTTTGGGGGTTTCTGGATTTTTTTTTGTTGTTATTCTGTCTCTCACTGTTCAAATAAATCTACCATTGAAATTATAGACTGATCATTTCTTTGTTAGTGGGCAAACGTACAAAATCAGCAGGGGATCAAATACCTTTTTTCCCCTCACTGTACTTCTACGACTAGGAATGACTCCTATGTTTTGGATCATTGTCTTGCTACATAATCCAGTTGCGCTTGAGTTTCAATTTATGAACTGAAGACCGGATATTCTCCTTTAGGATTTTCTGGTAGAGAGCAGGATTCCCTCAATTACTGCAAGTTGTCCAGGTCCTGAAGCAGCAAAGCATCCCCACACCATCACACTTTCACCACCATGCTTGATGGTAGGTATGATGTTTTTATGGAATTCTGTGTTTGATGATTCTGTGTCTTTTGCCAGATGTAACAGGACCCCTGTCTTCCAAAACAGTTCCACTTTTGACTCATCAGTCCAAAGAACATTCTCCCAAAGATGTTGAGGATGAGGATCATCAAAGTGAGTTTTGCAAAATTCAAATGATCCTTAATGTTTTTCTGAGTTAGCAGTGGTTTTCGCCTCGCCACTCTTCCATGGATGCCATTTTTTTCACTGTCTTTCTGTTAGTGGAGTCATGCACAGTGACCTTTATTGATGCAAGGGAGACCTATAGGTGCTTGGATGTTGTCCTTGGCTCTTTTGTGACTTTCTGTATGAGTCATTGCTGTGCTCTTGGAGGAATTTTGAAAGTTCAGTCAGTTCTGGGAAGTTGCACTACTGTGCTGAGTTTTTCCATTTAGAGATAATGGCTCTCACTGTGATTCTTTGGCATCCCAGAATCTTTGAAATAGCTTTCTAACCCTTCCCAAACTGATGTATTTCAATCACCTTCTTTCTCATTGTTTCTGAAATTTCTTTCAGTTTTGGCATAGGCTGCATCCAAAATAGCATACTACCCTACTATACAGTAGGTGAAAAGTAGTACACCAGAGGGGTATTATGTCCGAATACTCAGTAGGTATGAAACAGTAATCGAGAAATTAACAGATGGCGTACTGCTTCCGGCAAAATATTGCAGTGTGCACCCGAATTACACTATGTGAGTCAAAAATCCTATAACGCAACGGGACGGATGCGGACGAGCCCAGTAAAAATGGCAGAAGACAGTGCATCAGCTCTTTTTGAGCATTAAAAATGCTTAAATAAAGGCCAAGCTAACAGCAGTGAATTTACCTCTGTCTGTTAACCCCACCCACATTAAATTAAAAATTCAGTTAACTTTCCTGATGTGCATTTTGACGTTAGTGCAATTGCTTTAATCTGGTATGATTTTAATGTTTATGATGACGTCGATTGTCACATGACAAAAACAACATGGCGGATGTGGTATGTCCAGGATTGGATTCATATCGTACTGATTAGTACGTACTGTTTCAATGGCCATGCAGTAGGTACTGTCACAGTATGTGATTTCGGACGTAGCCATAGTGTGTTACTGGGTAAGACCTTTTAGCCAACGTCATGCTGTTGAAAAGGTTCTATTTAAGTGTTGAATTGATTGAACAGGGTTTGCAGTAATAAGGCCAGTTTGTGTCTTTTCCAGCTTTGTGAATGCAGTTTTATAGATTTGGGGAATTGGTAACTATGGGGGCAAATACATTTTCACACAGGCCCAGTTGGTATTGGATAGCTTTTTTGTTTCAATAAATAACATTATCATTTAAAAACTGTATTTTGTATTTACTCAGGTTGCCTTTGTTTTATCTTAGATTTTGTTTTAATTTCTGAAACAATTTAGTATGAGATATACACAAAAACAGAAAAAATCAGCACTGTAATTGTGAAACATTTTAGAAGACATTTACCTGAAACCTGTTAATTATACATACAGTAGCCTATATTCTAATGCATTGCTTGCTTGTTCTCATTCAAATACACACATCGGCTGTAACTGAGTCAACTCAGCATCATAATCATATACATGGGTCTCGACCAACTATCAACAACAAACCATTAGAAACCCTGTTATCACAGTCAGTGCAGCCTGCTAATGCTCCTTCATAAAGCACCTCCTGCCTCTCCTGAGAATCGGATTTTCCCAGTTATGGATTATAACACACATTGGGACTATACTTAAACTTGAAGAACTGTGCATTGATGTGATTACATTGAGCCACATTTATATATCTGCTGTCTCCTCATGTTTATCTGAATAAAAGGAGTAAAGCAAAGAACAAACAAGTTATACAGCAAAAGTGTTTTGTTGTGTATATATACATCAGCTTTCAATGGATTGCAGTGTTTCCCAATCAGGGTGCCGTCTGCTGAGAGCAGGGGTGCCATGTAAAAATCCTTCAAACATTTCTAAAATGTGTATAAAAAATTTTATGTACAGTATATGAGAAATATCTGATGTCTGAAATAATAACACAGACACAGAAATAATAAGACAGAGACACACGCATAACAATAATAATAAAAAATTATATATAATAATAATAATTCCCTCCTCCTCGACCTCCCTTACTGATCTTTCAGCAGCACCTCAACATCAGTATGCATGACGTATGCGTGGTTTTTATGCTTATAATTAGCGTGTTATGATGCATGTGTAGTGCAAAAGTATATGGACAGATTTCTTAAAAGAAACACTCCAGATGATTCTGGACCATCAACTTCATCCTCATGTAGCTAAAGCCTTATTTATACTTTTGCCTGGCTCCACAGCGTGAGCCTCCACTGACTGCGCGTGCACCTCACCAAATGGACGAGGCGTTTATACTCGACAGTGAATGAAAACATCCATCCATTCATCTTCTATACCGCTTATCCTTCCTTCAGGGTCATGGGGGAACCTGGAACCTATCCCAGGGAGCATGGGACACAAGGCAGGGTACAACCCGAACAGGGTGCCAGTCCATCGCAGGGCATCAATCAGCCTACCATGGATGTCTTTAGACTGGGGAGGAAACTGGAGTACCCGGAGGAAACCCCTGCAGCATGGGGAGAACACACAGGGCCATGGTGGGAATCGAACCCCCGACCCTGGACGTGTGAGGCGAATGTGCCACTAAGCCACCATGCGCCAATGAAAACATGGTGCACCCTCTCAAAGAAAACCTTCAACTTTGGCTTCGTTCTTTCAACAGTATGTAGGCTACAAAGCAAATCAATATCACTATTAAAAAAAAATAAAACCTTTCCATGGTTTTTGTGTCATCTTGCTATCTCTATGGGCCTGCATGGCAGGATCATATAGATGCTTGTACAATCGTTCCTTTCGGAAAGAGTCACTTCTAAATCATTTATTTATGGATGTGGTGCCGCGCGACAAGATACAAAACATGCCGTGCACACCGTCACGTTGGAATGAGGCCTCGCGCACTCAAAGCGCTGGACCACCCACTCCACGATGACATTCTTGCCACGCGATCCCTCGTGCTATTGCGGACGTGTCGAGTATAAACCAGGCTTAATGCTGTCTAGCATTAGTGTTTGTGTAGGATGCCACACATTTTTAAAATATTTTCAAAGGGTCCCATGAATGAAAAAAGGTTGGGAACCGATGGTCTAGTGTAGTGTAACAACCTCCATATCTCTAGTCAGATCTGGAGTCCTTTTGTAGACAGCATATCAAGAGAAAGTTCAAAAGTAATCAGAGCTGATGGGATTCCGTAATTTGGGTCATGGAGATTTTTGTCGAGTGTGTGAATTTTAAGCTGTAATTAAGCATTAGGGTGTTAGTGTGATAGCTGCTATGGTTTTGACCCCTGTATGGATAAACAGGGTGTGGACCTTTTTGTTGCTGTGTGTGTGTGTGTGTGTGTGTGTGTGTGTGTGTGTGTGTGTGTGTGTTCATACTGATTTTCGCCTGTAAAATGTCTTCTCATAAGCACTGTTCTAAAATGTCTGAGCAGAAACATTATGGATTCTCCACCACATCCCCATGGGGATGGGACTGTGTGTCTGTTCTCTCTTCTTACTGATCCCAATTCCTCTGTGACTCCAGTCTGAATTTCATTGCCTACATTGATCTGTGGTCTGCACATGCACAAGGATCAATATTTGGATTGGAGAAGTGTATGTCTGGCCAGCAGTGTCTTGTCTGAGATCCAGACCTTATCATGAAACCTCTGTTCAGTGACCAGGGGAGGATAATAGTGACTGGAAGAGAACAAACATACACTTAATTGTGTGTATGTGTGCATGTGTGTGTGTGTGTGTGTGAGAGTGAGTGTGTGTGTGTGTGTGTGTGTGTGTGTGTGTGTGTGTGTGTGTGTGTGTGTGTGTGTGTGTGTGTGTGTGTGTGTGTGTGTGTGTGTGTGTGTGTGTGTGTGTGTGTGTGTGTGTGTGTGTGTGTGTGTGTGTGTGTGTGTGTGAAGAGAATATGTTCAGTCTCAGTACGCTCTGCCTGCTTTCAAAGGAATCATAGTCCGAGGCAGCATGTCATTTGCTCTTTGTCCTTGCCCATGCGCTCCACTCCAAATGTCTCCTGCCTA
>JAFFST010052612.1:45897-65092 GCA_022414735.1 Noturus placidus
ACTACTACTACACACACACACACACACACACACACACACACACACACATACACCTCTACTCTCAGCTTCACCCAGGCTTCACCATATCTACATACTCAGTGTAATTGACATTTTCCATTTGGAGACTTCTATATCTCCTGCCCGCCGTTGCTGTGGTAACAATCTCTGGGTCTCAGCTGGTGCATTGACGCTGCCCTGTAGGCTGTCTCGTCTCTCCTCCTTGCTAGCGTACCCTTTTTAAGGACTATTTAATAAGGCAAATAATAAGCCAGCCTTATTCAATAAGGCAGCTTCATTATGAACATGTATCTGATTACTGTCTTGTCAATATTATGATGCTGATATGGCAAATTTATCTTTTCCAGAGAGACACTTGACACAATGAGGTGACATAAGAGCCGGTGTTATATAAATGTCAGCTAAATGTGGGTTACTTGAGTTTAAAGTAAAATTACAATAGTGTATAACCTTAGTTGGTGCCTGTATATCTTATCAATATTATCTTGAAAATTGTCAAATAATAGTGTGTAATAAAAGTGTTTATACAATAAAGTGGGAATTTACTCAAGATCCTGGCAAGGATTTCCTTTGTTTCACCCTGCACACCATATACTGGAAGGTAAATGGAGATTTCTGCCAAATTGGCATCTTTGTTCTTTTTCACAAACATACTGGGTGATTGTTATAATGTCAATCAAGCTTACTTTTATTCAGTTTGTGCATAACATACAAATAAGATAAAGCAAAGGTAACCCAAGTAAACACACAATACAGTTTTTAAATGATAATGTTATTTATTGAAGTGAAAAAGTTACCAACTGGGCATGTGTGAAAATGTTATTGCCCCTGTAGTTATTATACTAATTCCCCAAATCTATGAAACTGCATTCATAATGGACAAGACACAACCAGGTCTGCTTTCTTCAAACACTGTTCAATCAAATCAACACTTAAATAGAACTTTTTCAACAGCATGAAGTTGGTTAAAATATCTTACCCAGTACCACACTGTGCCAAAATTGAAAGAGATTCCAGAAATTATGAGGAAGAAGGTGATTGAAATATTCATTCTGGGAACAGTTACAAAGCTATTTCAAAGGCTCTGGGACTCCAAAGAACCACAGTGAGAGCCATTATCTCTAAATGGAAAAAAACTCAGCACAGTAGTGAACCTTCCCAGAAGAGGCCGACCTTGCGAAATTCCAGAGCACAGCAACGACTCATCCAAGAAGTCACAAAAGAACAACATCAAAGCACCTACAGGCGCCTCTTACATCAATAAAGGTCACTGTTCATGACTCCACTAACAGGAACACACTGAGTAAAATGTCATCTATGGAAGAGTGGCTAGGTGAAAACCACTGCAAACCCAGAATAACATTAAACAGAAAAATATTAATTATAAAATATTAACCATATAGATTACACCTGATAACAATACAGCATTGTTATGAACATTAAAAAAAATTGTCATCATCTGTTTAATCAAGTATGTATTTATCCATTTATAATAATAAATGATTTATTGTATTAGTTATAATCGATAGGGTCATACTAGCTTGACTCAGCTTATTCTAGCAAAAGTCATTAGTGATGTGTGGATATGACTCCACCTTGTATATGAACATACACTTTTCACACACTTTTCACACTTTTTATCTTTGGATAGATTTTTATGCTAGATGTTTATATTTTACTAAAATAGCTGTTGGGACTCCGAAGAAATTCTGTTTAAGCTACGGTCGGGTTAAATATCTGTGATTTTTGAATAAAAATACAAGTCCCCCTACATGCACATTGCACTATTTTCTTTCTGTTTATTTAATGAAGTAGAGTTTTATACATTTATATCTAACACATTACTAAACATCTAAAGACTGACACATTGGGTTAATCTTTAAAAGAATGAACAATAAGCAAATTGGCACATTCTGCACAAAAAGACAAGTCAAGAGTCGAAAAGACAATCTGTCTATACAATAAAGCTAACACTGCACAGCAAGCAGTCATCTGTTTTTATAAAAATCTGAGATTCTCTATCGCAGCAGGGAATTATCTGTTTAGAGTTTGCAGACTATATAGTTATCTGCATAGTCTGCACACTGCTGGTTGCTGACATTAACTTCAACAATGTGTGATTGTGTTACAGACATCACACACTGGGAATATTAAATTGTATGGTGTTAGGACTGTCAGTTGCCCGAATATTACATGTATTACATGTATCTTGTAATCATTGCCATTTTATCACGTATACTCTGAGTTTACCTGTTACTATCTATTACATAACAATTAATTGAGATAAATCTTGCTGAGAGACAACCCCAGATACTATCTATGCTGACAGACAGACAGATAGACAGACAGATAGATAGACAGATAGACAGATAGATAGATAGATAGATAGATAGATAGATAGATAGATAGATAGATAGATAGATAGATAGATAGATAGATAGATCGATCAAGAGCTAACCAGGTACACTGGGCACAAGATGGGAGAATTCCCTCAGATAGGCATGCCAGTCCATCACATGATGCTATGAACATACATTAAATCACATCTTCACATCTAGGGAAGGGACAATAAAGTGTTGCCAATCTGCCTACCAGCATGTTTTGTGGAGTTGGGAGGAAATGGAGAACTTGGAAAGAAACCCATGCAGACACAGGGATAACATGTGAAGCTCCGCAAAGGAGATACTATTTTAAAAATACTATTACAATACTATTTTAATCTTTTGAAAAATAGGTTTGAGAGCTTCTGTACTGAATATATTCAAATGAAACTTTAGGGCTCAATTAACTACTTCCTGGTTTCAATCTGGGAAATGAGAATTATGAGACAAATCTCTCTCTCTCTCTCTCTCTC
The DNA here is from genome assembly GCA_022414735.1 of Noturus placidus. NCBI lineage: Eukaryota > Metazoa > Chordata > Actinopteri > Siluriformes > Ictaluridae > Noturus > Noturus placidus. Next base: position 48,770 of record JAFFST010052612.1, read on the forward strand.
TCTCTCTCTCTCTCTCTCTCTCTCTCTCTGACTAACTGAAGTTTCAACCCCTCTCTCTCTCTCATAATTATAGCCAAATTACCTTGAAGCAGCCCCGAACTGATGAGACGAGTGGAATCACATAGGGTGCTAGGCATTAATACCATGTTGAATTAATGTGGGTGTGTGTCCTGTATGCAGCAGTATTGAGAGTCTGATGTATAAATATAACAATACTTCAGGTTATACAGCAGTATGAATTGCAGTCTATCCTATGTGTCACACCTGCTTTCCGAAATCGAGTGGGTGTGTGTCACATTTCTTTCTGCACGATCTTTGCAGTGAGGGATTTGCTGCACATCACTTGTTTGAAAACGGGAACTTCTTTACAGCTCCCTGGAACACAATCTCAGCGGGGTTTTTTTTTTTTTTTTTTGGAGTTATGAAAATTCCCTAAAGTACCGGACACAATTTTATTGCTGGCAGCACACATTTCGTAAGGCTACTAGGACCCATAAAGTAAAACTTTTTAAATTTACAACAATAATAATAAATGCTCACTTCTGCTTCATCTTTAATATCACCAACACTACTCTTTTGTGCACATAAACCATAACATGTCCATTTGTCAACTGATTGTCCAGTCATTAAGGGGCTAATTGCTTTGTCACAGGGATTGTTTTTTTAGCTGTGTAAGTTGTGTCTTCTTCATGAGCTGATGTCATACAGCACTTTTGTCTGTTGTCTTTGTTGTTTTATTAGAGATCCTTTGCAGAAGAAAAAAGCACAATATTGCTTGTGAACATTGTTGAATTTAAGTATATGTGCTGGGTAGTATTATAATAAGTAATAAGTGTAGAGAGATTTTTTATTTATTTTTTTATTTTTTTTTAACGGACTAAACCAACAGATTTAATGCCAAGAAAAATGCACATAGATGTTTTAATAAGTTTACATCATACCGATTTCCCCTCACACAGACAGTGTAACATTTAAGTTGCTAGTTCATTACGTATGAAATGGGTGAAACTCCCGCCGGGGCCGTGTGTGTGTGGAGTTTGCATGTTCTCCCCGTGCGTCGGGGGTTTCCTCCGGGTACTCCGGTTTCCTCCCCCAGTCCAAAGACATGCATGGTAGGTTGATTGGCGTGTCTAAAGTGTCCGTAGTGTATGAATGTGAGTGTGTATGTGATTGTGCCCTGCGATGGACTGGCACACTGTCCAGGGTGTACCCCGCCTTGTGCCCGATGCCTCCTGGGATAGGCTCCAGGTCCCCCGTGACCCTGAAAAGGAGTAAGCGGTTGAAGATGGATGGATGAATGGATGGGTGAAACTAATACAATAGCAACTCTCTAACAATAATATGATATCATTTTATTGTAATATTTTAATAATAATTTAGAGAAATGTGGCAACTTTTGATATTCATTAATTAATTTTCTTGGTAGATATAAAACAAAAGTGACAGAAAAAATATGACTGTGGTTATTGTGATCGTTGCCTGATTTGCCTTGTGTACATACTGTATACTTGCCATTGTTGCTTTCTTGGTGTGTGTGTGTGTGTGTGTGTGTGTGTGTGTGTGTGTGTGTGTGTGTGTGTGTGTTTGTTTAAAAAAAATAAATCAAAGTTTTAGGGCAGCAAGGTGGCATTTAAGGTAGTATGGCCGCCTCAGGGTTCTAATCTCTAATCTTAATGGTTCTCCTCAATTCTCCCATCTCCCAAAACATATGTGGTCTCACTATACTAAATTGTCCATAGATGATGGCATTGTACGAGAGGATGGACTGGTGTACCATCCATGTTGCCATACCACAACCCTGATAAGTTTAATGTGTTATGAAGATGAATGAATGAGTGATCAATGTATTAGGGTGTAATTTCTCCCCTGTATAGGATCCAAAAGGTGGCACCTATGGTCTTCAATAAACCAAACCATACATACATTATGACTCCTATTCATATCATTTTATTCCTTTATGTAGCTGCTTGTGTCATGTGTACAGTGAGTCCTTGATGATGGCCTACAAAACAACCAATTTAACATCACCACTTAAAAGAAACCCATCATCAGAGACTACACTCTTAGAAGGAACGGTTCTATATAGAACCTTAAAGGGTCCTATCAGGCGCTTCATATTTGGAACCAAAAGAATCAAAAGAACTCTTAAAAAAACTTTTTATGTTTTCATTCATTTTCATGGATTTAATGTATTATTGTTGCTTTGTCCTTTACTGAAACTATCATGGATATGTGAAATAAATATTTTATATAATTGACATCTTATATAACACACAGTAGAATTACATTTTATTTAAAATTATATTTAATAAAGTAGCATAGGGTAGATTTCAATGTCTGTAAACTTGACACAAATATCACTCAAATAATGAAAATTTGAAAATATATATTAACACAATGAATAGCACATAGTGTAAGAATTTAAGAAATATGTAAAGTATAAGTATTATTATTACTATGCAAACAAAATACTAAAAGTTAAAGAATTAAAGCTTAACAGTAAGTCCTTAATATGTACCAACTGACATTAAAACATTAACCACAAATAAGGTCCATAATGGCTAAACTATTTATATATTTCAACAACAATTTATAATAATATAGTATAACTGATAATTGGTTATACATTCTGAGTCTTTTGTGGCCACTGGAAAGTTTAAACAAATAGTTTTGTGAATGATGGGTTTTGGATATGCCACACTGAACATGAAATAGACAGCAAAGAGACAATCCAGTGCCTCTGTCACCTCCATGTCTTCAGTCAGGATACTCACACCAGTGCTGGCTCTTTTTGCATCAAAGGGGTTTGAAGCTCCATGAAAAATTATAGTGGGTGATGACTTTGCCATCTGGTAGTTGGAATAATATTTAACAGATCTGTTGAGTAGGCTAATTGAGAGTACAATAAAGACCTTTGAGTTAAAGGGATATTTCACCAAAAATCTAAACTCTATCATTATTTACTCAAACCTATTTGGTACCACAACTATCTTAGGTAAATATCTTAGATAGAATGATAGCCGCAGTCATTTTTACAGTGCCTGGGAAGGGGAAGTGTTCTGTTCAGTTTTGTTGTGGGCATGACATACAGTATTAACTCATGGGAACATGGTAATATGTCTTGGCAACAATATATTATTTTGAGGCCACAAGATCATTTTGTCAAGGTTTCAGCATCCTTAAGTTATGGCCATGCAATGTGAAGTCATGGCCTAGAGATCCTGTGACGAGAAAATGACATATTATCACATTCCCATGAGTTAATTTGTTGTGTCCACAATAAAACTCATCTTAAAAGTTCATCCAACTCATCTTTTCCTGGGAATCATACTTTTTCACTTTCAATGCATCACAAAGTGAATGGTGACTATGGCTGTCAATTCCTTAAAATTCGGCCATCTCAAATATCTACTTATTAAAGACAAATGAAAGTCATACCGTTTGGAACAACGTGTCATCTTAGCATAAAATAAAGACAGAAGAGAAACTTGCAATTGTCTCAAAATAAAGATGGTAAAACAAGCAGTGCAGCATTCTTCTCAAGATCTGCAACATCGATGTAAACAAACAACAAAACATATGTTATAGGCACACAGTTTGAAACAAACTATAAAAGGAGATTTGTAAAGGATAATGTACAGTCAACAAGTACACTCATCATGCCACCTAATGGACGTAATGGATGGTAGGACAGATGCAAGAGCAGATAAGAGCTTTTAATAAAGAGTTTTAATATAAAAGATTCTTTGCTTTTCAAGGGTTCTATATAGAACTATTTGGGGGGCGTCTTCAATTGGCCACGTACAGAACCCCAAGGTTCTATATAGAACCCCAAGGAACCTTTTTTTTGCATTACCTAGTGTTTCCACTACTACACCTTCAGATTAGAGAATTTACAGCTCTGTGTTATAATCAGAAATCAAATTTTATTGGAAAAGCACCTGAGAGAGACCTGATACACATGTGTACCTACACAGGTTCAAACTGAAGACGTGTATACTTACATAAGATTTACTTCTATAATCAACCTGTAACAGTGCAGACATCCTCAGTATTTACAGTATATTACACATAACTTTATAGTGGAACTAGAGTGTTATTTGAAACATTTAACATAAAGTGGGACAACTAGCCACTACAAAGGCAATGATGGAGTTCTTTTTTCTAATCCTCTTATGTTTTCCCTTTTTAATAATAGTGGGTTTTGTTTTTTTTTTTTAAACCCGCCTTTCCACAAAACCTATTAATGCATTGCTGAAACCCTTTCAATTATTGTAGCTTTCGTTCCATCAGTGTGCCAGTTCCAGGACCTCGAGAGCAGTCAAAGGCGAGGGCACAAGGTCACGGTTACAGATTGAGAGGAGGAGGTAGTAATGCTACAGATAAAGCGGAGTGTTCATTAGCCAGGGCTGGTCCTGGCACTGTGAGTATGTGTGTTTTTAAAGCACCAGTGCTTTCTCTCTATTAAACACAGTGAGAGCTTATGAAGGCTGGAACTGGCCCAGCGGCACTACTATGGAAATGTGTAATTACACGCTGAGTGCACATCAGACACACAAAGACAAAGAGACGCTCACTTCCTGTGCCAAGTTGCCCTTCCTATTAGGCATTTTCTTTGGGCAACCTCCTCCATGTTACCCATCTTTCCAATGAAGACATCAAAGCTGGGAAAATATGGATGCAAGTATGCAGACGCAGAGGTGGAGGAAAAGGTGCCATGTGGGTGAAAATAAAGAAAACCTTTCACTTACCTATAAAAATTGGTCTGACATTTGCAAATTTGTGACTCAAATAGTTGATGAGAATATTTTTTACCTCAGCACCATAGCTCCTGGGAGAAGTTACCTGCAAATTCCCTGGGTCAGTCTCCTTTAGTCATAGAATTCATTACCATGAAATTATGTAAAACTCTTCAAATCAGCAGTGCTCCCGGGTTATTTGCCATGCCTTCCTTCACCCTTTTTCCAGGAGGGCAAATCACAATATCTAACTGAAGAAGAGATAGTGAATGTGAAGAAAATGACAATGATTTATATTAATTAAATATTGATAACCAGTATTACTTGACTCGCTCTATTTTCTTCTTGACTCAATGTTGGCAAGTTCATTTCTAAGATATTTTCACATGCTTTATGAAAACAATAGCTTCATGACATTTACTACAAGAAATGCACAAAGCCCTCTGTCCTCATGATTCAGTTTATGATTAGGCTTAGACTGGATGGATGGGTGGAAGAAAGGAAGGAAGGAAGGACAGGCTGTGGAAAAGAAACATGAAATACAGTATGTGAAAAACATCATTATGCATGTGAATGTCCAGAAACCCCATATGTTTTTTTTTTAAAGGCTGTTTCACACCACTGTTTTTTTTTTCTTTGCCTCATTTATATCCATCACTTCGCTACTAGACAACCAGTCACTCCTCAGCCTCCCAATCAGTGTGTGCGCAGCACAGGAGCAGCATGGGCCCGCATTCTGAAACTGGCCTTCATAACATCAACACGCACTCACATATTGACACTGTGTGTATGTTTGTTTTGAGCATAAACTCTTTTTGTCTTCCAGACCATATCCCATTTTGCTCTTTAAAAATGTTATTGTCCTCTCAGTTGAATTATGCAACAACAATTAGGCAGTGAGTGATGCTAATTAGTAGAAATAAGTGCAACTTATTAACAACTACACTGGCTGAATTCTGCATGTTACTTCTGCCTACTTATTATGATTCTTTACCTCATTGTCCGTCTTCCACATCTAGCTACTTGCATGAAATTATTCTCACATGGCATCCTCACAGTCCAAAATGAATCAATTTCCAAAGTAACAATCGAAAATAATATAGGGAATGAATGGAAGAAGAATGTTTAAGCTTACTGATATAGCTATACTTTAGCTATAAACTTGTTCTATAAATAATGCTATTAATGACCTGTGAGGTTGAAGTACAGTACAGGGTGCAGTCTGGAAAGCACCGGGTTTTACCATTCAGTCCCACTGAGTTAGCACACAGACAATGAGAGTGAAACTACCTAAAACTTCCGTTCACACAGTATATCAAAGCGGGTTTTTGCATTTGCATTTGTCCTTGTTCAGCAGAAATCAATTTGAGTGATTCTATGAGTGGGATACCATTTGTCTCCCATTGATATCACATTTACAAATATTTGCGCACAGTAAAGTTAAAAGACATTTTAATCGCATTCAAGTGTATTTCACAACAACATATGCACATATTACAGATAAATTACAGTACTTAGTGTTAATAAAACACTTGCCCAAACTATAACAACATTTTACCTTCAAATATAATAAATACAACACCTTAAAATTACATCGTAATTTTTATTGATTTGTGAATTCAGTTAACATCACATGCTTGAAACATCCTTTTCTACACACACTCATGTGAAAAAATAAGTAATTAATTTTATCATGATTTATCAATTTGTGTAGCGCTTTTTACAATGGTACATTGTCTCAAAGCAGCTTTTACAGAAATATCATTTTTACATTTACAAGCGACTTACTAATGAGACACACTCACACACCAATGGGAGCAGAGCTGCATGCAAGGTGCTAGCTTGCCATTGGGGGCAACTTAGGGTTCAGTGTCTTGCCCAAGGACACTTCGGGATGGGATCACCCGGGCCGGGATTCGAACCACCAACCCTACGATTAGTGGATTAGTGGACAACCCACTCTACCGACTGAGCCACAGCCGCCCTTGGACACCCCATGGAATTGTTTTTTTTTTGACACATTTGGACAAGCAAACATTTGATCCTCTTTGAAACAGTGCCTATTAATAAAGGTGATACACTATCAAATGACACATAAAAATGTACATTTTGTAGTAATTTTCATTAAATTAACAATAACAAAAAAAAAAAACAGATCGGCCACATGGAATAAGTATGTGCACCCCTACATTTTTCACACCTTCAAATCCATAAAATTAGAATCAGGTGTTTAAGAAAGATTTAGGATTCCGAAATTTTGAAATACATCTGCATCTGATTCAATCAAAATGTTATATATATATATATATATATATATATATATATATATATATATATATATACAAACACACAGTATATATAGACATAAAAAGGTCTTGGGAGAGCTATTTGCTTTTTGCTCTTTGCATGAGCTTTTTCTTGTGTGATACCTTGGTAACAAAAACCCTTTTTATAGATCATAAATTTATTAACCCAGCTGATATTAATTTGCACAGATGGGGGTATAATTATTTATGGATTTCAGCGGGTTCCTTGCCTTACCTTGTCTTGGAGAACTGCTTTTTCTTGGCATGTTCAATACGTTTTTCCTGTGTCATTCCACTTTATTACACACAACTTTATTTATAGACTTTAATACTGTGAATTCTTTATATTTCTGGATTTCTTGAGTTAATACTGATGTCTGGTGAAAATTTCATGTAAATAGCCTCATTGGAAATATATTAACTGACATTTTTTAATACTTATTTCCTCCACTGTATGTACAGTCTGTACAGGATTTGGGGGATTTTTTTTGTGTGTGATTTTGCTGCGGCTTTTTTCAAAATTTGTGATTTTGTGACAGTTTTTTGTGGAAAACTACTTGGTGAAATTGCAATTGCATGAAATTGTTTTGCACTGTCTTTCGCTGTGATGTTTTATTGGTAAATGAGGTCTTTTAGCTGTATTCATGTTTGACACACGTGAATCGAAGTGGGCTTTGGCTGAATTATGTCACATGATGCGCCTTGGCTCAAATCTATGGAAAATCTGCTGTAACTTTGAAAAATCGCAAGCTCCTCCGAATATTGCTGTGTTTGCTTGATTTTGAATTCCTCTCTGTGGTTGCAAAATCACAAAAGCTTGGAGGGACTGCTTATCATTATTACCTCTTCTTCCAGGATCATTGTGTGTACTGAAAACATGAGAAGAGAAGCTCTCCAATTATGCAGACATACAGTGCAGAGATTAGAGACAGACAGACACACACACACACACACACACACACACACACACAATCAACCACATACTGGCAGTTCCCTTCTTTCCCCTGTGTACCCTTGTCTTATTTTCTCCCATCATATTCTCTCTCTCACTCTCTCTCTCTCTCTTTCTCTCTCTCTCTCTAGCATTCTTTTGTCCCTTCCTCCCTTGCCATCTCTGTGGCATTAGGTAGCAGAAGCAGGCTTGCAAGTCTCAAGGCGGCGCTTATAATTCATTGCCCTCTGTATAAAAAATAGAGCAGGAGAGATAGCAGGGGACGGGACAGAGGAAAGAGGAGCTTAGGAAGAACAAAACATTGCTGTTGAGGAGGGAAAAGATTCTTCACTGGATTACGATGACAGCCACAGACAAGAAAAAAAGAAATAAGCCTGACTTACCAAGCATGCATTTCTCAGTTGTATATTAGTCTTCTTAGCCAATAATCTCTCTTTCTCTTTATAATTCTGTGCTTTGTACTACACTGTTAGTTAACTGGACTGAAGATCAATCGTACTCCAGTCCCCTCTGATGCTCATCAACCCTGTGTCTGCTTTTGTTCCTCCTCAGGTGGAGGAGAATGTTGGAAGACTATTCTCCTTACTGGCATTCCTGTTGTTTTCAGCCACTGTGGAGTGATTAAACACGGCTGATTAACAAAGAAGTAGAGCAATTTGCTCAGTTAATTAAGAAATATCACACGAGCAAGAGTGCACTTGTAGTGAATATCGACACGGCTGTCATTCGGCTGTAGTTAATCAAAGCAATGCTGATATTCCGTATAACCACGCGATTATGAAGGTGATATTGCAGTTCTATAAACAAGAAATGAATATTGAGTAACTGACATTTCAGAAACAATATCGCCAAATATTAATATACAGTCAGGTCCATAGGTATTTGGACAGCAAGTTTCCATGAACAGCTACCAAATGTAAATTCAATGCCTGGAATCAAATCCAGAACATTATCTCCTTAATTTGCCATGAAGTAATGACGAAACAGGCCACATCTGGCCATGAAACTCCTTATCAAGAGGAGTAATTGTCCAATTACTTTTGAAACTGTGAAAATGGAGTGAATCCATTTTCAGCAACAAACGGTTGTACAGCAAAATAAATGGCTTAGTCTGATCCATTCAAGACTTATAAACTTAGTTTATTTCCTTCCTTATGTCACTGCACAGCAGGGCTCATCAATTAAATTGATTAGATATGTAGTGCAATTTGATTATACAGCCATAAATAGTGTTCATTTAATTGACGTTGTTTTAATCTCCTTAAAACTATGACGAAAAATTATGACCTCTTTTCCATGATGAAGATGAGACGAAGATGAGACAATGACGGGACAACAACGATGTCATTAAACACTAACTGTGACTTTATCAACATGCAATATTGTTCACAAAAAAAAGACGAGGCGAAAATGTAGTTTAATAATAATAACTTTACCAAAATCGCTCTTAAAATTTTTGTCAACAAAAAAGAGGAGACCCAATCCTACCCAATTGCAAAGTAGTTTTAACTAATGAGATAATGAATGTTATTGCGTTTATCATCCATCAATCTGTTTTCTACACTATATTTAGCTAGCTAGCTACAGCTAAAACGCTAGCTGAATGAGTTGAGATCACAGCAGAGCAACTTTTTCCCCTTCAACCAGAACTTATATTTTAGCTAGCGAGCATCAGGTGACTAGTTGATTATATATGTCATGTGGTGTTTATCTTAGTACTGAGTACAGTTACACCACAGCTTTGAATTCTTTCAGTATGTATAGTGACTTAGCACTGCCAGCCATGAGATTAATTTGTGGGGCAGAGAACAGTGCAACATAACCCAAGTTACAAAATGTTCTTCCATGTTCTTGCCAAGAGACTGAGTTGTGCACTGAGAGGAATAGTCAGATGACAAGCGTTGGCTTGTGTTACAGTGTAACAAACCCGGCTCTGCAACACTCGTGCGTTTCAACTAACAATAGGAGTGTGTTTGTTAAGGAGTGAGTCTTTTAACCGTTAACAATAGGAGTGTGTTTGGCTGTTCACGTGTGAATGTTCTCTCACTGTGGTCTTGATAGTAAAACAGTATGCAATACGTTTACTCTTTATATAGTTTTTACATAATTGAAATATCACTGTAAAATGTTAGTGGATGGGTTGGGACCAGAGAAAACTCATTTATAGTGAAATGTACCCTGGTGTGTAACTTATATAAAATGTCGGACATTGTTCCCCTTGGGCCATTATGTCACCATCCCAGTCAGTTATGCTGTTGCGGTTGTTCTGTCAGCTCATTAATATACACTTTTGTTACCTGTCAGTGTTTCCATCTAATTCGCAGCAATACATTCTCTCCTTTTTTCACCCTCACCCCTCTCTCCACATGTTCAACCAGCCTTTCCTTTTCTCCAGCCATATCTCACAGGACTACTCCAGTCAGTCAAGGTTGGATGGGTTTACCTCCAGTTTCACATTTGAACACGCACGCACGCGCAATCTCCTTTTTGCCCAGTGCTGATGTTTAATAAATGTGTTGTCACTTGCACTGAAGCATATCATATTGGCTGGGTTTGTCGTGTGTGACATAAGGGAATGGTGCTGAATGGCACCACCAATCTCTGCAAGAGCGTTATGGAGAATCCAGCACTCTCCCTTTGTGGCACTTACTCAGCCATTATTGGACTGTATTTTACAATATATTGCATTTTATGGCATTTGTGTGTGGATGACCCCTCTACTATTCTGTCCTCTGCTCTTCAAACCCACTTGAGTCTAGACCGATTGCATTAGAAGGCAGTTTGATTACATTTGAGATTAAAGTGGGTGCAGGCTGTGTGTGTGTCTACAGGGAATGAATTATGCTGCTGTTACCTGCTCAGGCTGGGAGTGAAGCAGCTGCGGGAGCTTCATTCCATTGCGCTCATGACCTTGAGGGTCATGGAGGGAAAGGATGCATTTATTACATGTATGCTGCAGGAAAGAGGTGGGGAAGAATCTGTAGGCAGGCATTCACACAACTAATGATATTTTTTTTTTGTATATTTTTCTCCTCTAATCCTTATTGTTCTATTTTAGTTGTTAATTTCTACATATCACTATTTACTACACCCCCTCTTTCTCTTTCCTCATTCACGTCTACCACACTCTTCATCTACTTCCAACTATACAGCCTAATGAATAAGAAATTGAGACGAAAGGCTCTCAGACTGAACCCCTCCCTCCCCCAGGTAGCATATGAGACTATTGATTAGGGGAGTCAAGGTCATATCCTGTATCTCTGTCTATAATCTAACCCATCTAACAGGGAATTACTGCCAGCCAGACCTCACCTGGAACAGGTTATTACATTCTGATATGCTGCTCTGGTGTTCAAAGTATTAAAGCACAGCTTTGTCTATTTTAGGTGTTTTTTTTTGTTTTTTTTTTATAGCAGTTAAATTAGAAAAAACAACAGCAAGAAGATTTCAAGCTGCACTTTAATTAGGAAGCATGGAATGGCTGCAAATTACATCCATCCATCCATTTTCCATAATGCTTATCTTACACAGGGTTGTTGGGGGCTTATCCCTGAAAACTTGGGGTACAAGGCAGGGGACACCCTGGACGGGGTGCCAACCCATCGCAGGGCATAATCACACACTATAGACCATTTGGAAATGCCAGTGAGCCTACAATGCATGTCTTTGCACTGGGGGAGGAAACCGGAGTACCCACAAGAAACCTTCAAAGCACTGGAAGAACAAACTCCATGCACACAGGGCAGAGGTGGGAGTCGAACCCCCATTCGCTGAGGCAAACATGCCAACCACTAAGCCATCGTGCCCCCCTACAAATGACGTTTCAAACTTTAATGTCTTTTTGGGCTAATGACAAAAATAAATAAATCAGTGCAATAAAAGTGCAAAGTAATAAACCTGTGGATCATATTGCTCTATCCAAAGATGTACAAATTCCAAAATAGTTAAATCTGTAAATGAGACTGTACAGCAAGGAAGCTCTTGTCCATCAACAGAGCCCTACTACTTATAGCTCAGTGACTGGTCTTCCTTGAATGGTGAATGTTATGTCTACAGCATTGTGAGAGGATTTCCTAGACTGATAATGACCCTAAGGTGAACCGCCATGTTAAATACCAACCTCAGCAGAATCTTAAAACAAATATGGATTGGCCTGGCATTGCTCTAAACTAGCTAAGTAGCAATTCATTGTGGTACTGTGCAAGGCTTTATTTAAATTTTATTTAGCTTCAAAGGACAAACAAAATAACAGTTAGAAGAATTATTTCAGGAGTGGATGGGTGTGAGATAAAAAAAAAAAAAACTTAAAAAAACCTCTCTCTCTCACACACACACACACACACACACACACGTACACTTTATACAAAGTGATATCAAAATGATAACATTCCACTAAAGTTTTTTTTTTAATTAAAAAAAATAAAAGTCCTTTATCCAGCATAGTCTTACATCTTACAGGATGTGCAGCTAGTACTCATGTATTAAGCTTGTGTGCTACATGGCTCTGTATAGCACTTTCCTCTTGTTAAGCTGCAGGTCACAGGTCATGTGAGTACATATTGTAAATAGGGCATGGCATCTGTCAAAGCACTTTATGTCTCTTTATGACTGAAGACCTTATTAGAGGACTCGGGAGTGCTGTAATGTGTGCAAACATCTTCCTAACTAAGGTGGCACTGGGACTATACTGGGAATGCAGACATAATTATTAATTATGATATGTCTTCATGATGTCAGTGAAAAAATATGAAAAAATGACAAATCTGATTATTTTTTTGATGCGGAAAACAGCACCATCATCGTGACCAAACAATCCAGGATTTTTTGTGGGCATTTGTTATTCTAATATATCTAATGCAACATCAATTATAAATCAGGTACTTTAGGTCTACAGATTAAGCCTGTTTTACACCAGAAGCAATGCTTCATGTACAGCAGCCACTCAGTGATACTTTTCTGTCATGTAAAACAAAGAGGTTTTTGTACATTCGTTTTTTGTTTCCAAGATTAAGAAGAATTCAGTTCATTATTTATCAGTTGATTTGTGCTGCCTGATCATGTCAGTGATCATTTTAGCAAATTGACAACTTCGAACCCAGGTGACATGTTCCACCTCACAGCTTCAGAGTCCCTGGTTCAATCAGAAGCTTGTGTTATTGTCTCTTCAATGTTTTCCTTCAACATAAGGGATACGGTTTTGGTTCCTCCGCAACCTTAACCAGGATAAAGTGGATATTGATGATGAATGAAGGAATGGATTTCCAAACCCTCTGCGCGATTTCTGCTCTTAGAACACATACCATTTTTAATATTCTTATGTAGTCTTGCTGAAAATATTTTGTAAAAATTGGATGCTACATTCAGCCCATGCTGAACAAACCCTATTACTGCGAAAATCAATCAGCTAGTGAGTCTCGTTAAATTAATCAGCAATTGAATACATAGGACGATCGTAGCACACACTCCAACAGTATAATTTGAAAGAAGAATAGAATGGTGCTTGTATACACTCTACCTTCACTGAATTAATAGGAAGCTTGATTGGCTCTGTGGGGTTCTTATCTTCACTGTTACAACAGCTCACTCTCAGGGTTCTGATGAGAAGCAAACACCGGCTGTTCTAGTTAATTGCTCATTTGAATTCATAAAGGCAACCAATTATGTTGTAAATTTGATTAACCTCTCTGTATGGTTCTCCAAATACAGTGGTCTAATGCTTAGTCAACAGGAATGCATATGTCTATGGGACAGACAGACAGACAAACAGACAGACAGAGAGAGAGAGGAAGAAGAAGAAGAATGGCACTGATTGATCTGTAATTATTTACTTGATAAGTTAAAACTAATAAAACAATGAAATGAATTATGTTGATTCGTTTTTATTCACAAGTGCCACGAAAAAACTCCATAACTGGATCAAGTGCAAAACAGCCAAACATTGCAAAAAAAGAAAGAAAATTTAATAGGACATAGATTTCAAAAGGATAAAATGTTGGTTTTCATACCTGAAACCTTTTTACACAGGCATAATCACATGACCATTTAATGCGATTGATCACAAACACTCTATAATTAGTCAATAGGACACAATTAGTCCAATTAACCTATTAACAGTAATCTTCCTATTACAATTCATACCATGCTTAATGTGGTGAGCTTTTTTTTTTATTGATTCCTTTTATTCCCAACAAACTCAACAACTAGAAACCTCAGTTATGGCTAAAGTACATAGTATTAGTGATTATCATACCAAAGGATTAGTTTTCCATGCACCTTTCCAAAGCATTAGGCTAAATTAGCTTTTGTGTAGGATAGTTGAAAATGTGAATATTATAATCTTTTTTTCCCCCAAGTTCAGTGAAATACGTTTTTTTTTCTCACTAATTGCCATTCTGCGATATGGTGCAGAAACAGCCGGGTGAGAGAAGAAGGCAGCGTCAGTACCTAATTTCATCATCAGCCAACCAATCAGATGAAGGTATTTGTTGCTGCCTGCCTCACCCCACTCTTTCTGCCCTCACCCTCCTTTCCAGCCTCAGGGGAAATAAAGCCAAGCCAGAGATGCCTAACCTATTATGCTGGACTGCCAGTCATAACAGCCCCCACCTCACACACACACACACACACACACACATATGCACACACTAAATCACTGCCTCAGTCAAAGTCCTTTATCCAGCCCTGTAATATTCCACATGGGCTGTTTAACACCACTGTTGTGTTGTTTGTTGTTCAGTATTTACCTTATTTTCAGACTGTATAAAGCATAATGTGAGTCTCATATATGCCCACAAAAACTACCAGTGATGACTCGGTACAATATTGAATGGGAAGGCTAAAAAATGACCTACAACCTATCAGTAACTTGCCATTAATATTATGAAACCATTATGGTTACGCCTCACACAGGGTCTCACAGGCATAAAATTAGTATTATGCATAAACATAGGAACACATGCTCATTACACTAAGCAGAAACACTGTTCCTGCTTCCTGTTTTTATTCCAAGTGTTTTAATTCAGTGCATAAACAGTAAACAAAAAACTGTCAGCCAGCTCTTTACACACACACACACACACACACACACACAAACTATTGTACATGCTATGGATATGTCAGTGAAGCAGGTTGAAAAAATTTAGCCCCAAGTAAAACCCAAAATCAAGTGTAATTCTCTCACTGTATGCTGTGTGAATCTATGATCTGGGTTAGAAAGAAATCAGCCCAAACCTCTGTGTATTATATTGTGTGTATTTTTTGCTTATGACCACTGGTGGTGCTATTGTTTCTGGTTTCCATTAAAGTTAAACAAACAAACAAATAAATAAATAAATAAACAGCACGTTCGCCTCACACCTCCAGGGTCCAGGGTTCGAGCCCCGCCGGGGCCATGTGTGTGCGGAGTTTGCATGTTCTCCCCGTGTGTCGGGGTTTCCTCCGGGTACTCCGGTTTCCTCCCCCAGTCCAAAGACATGCATGGTAGGCTGATTGGCGTGTTTAAAGTGTCCGTAGTGTATGAATGTGAGTGTGTATGTGATTGCGCCCTGCGATGGACTGGCACCCTGTCCAGGGTGTACCCCGCCTTGTGCCCGATGCCTCCTGGGATAGGCTCCAGGTTCCCCGTGACCCTGAAATGGAGTAAGCGGTTGAAGATGGATGGATGGATGGAACAACCCATTGTTAAGAGCAAATAAGATCCCCTTTAAAGGTGTTTTTTTCTGAAGGATAAGGAGGTCTTAGTCCATTGGTACCAGCTGGCCATGTGACCTACCAGCACAACAATAAAATATCTACTTGCTCATACATAAACAATGATCCTATTGAGTTAACTCACTACCAAAGCACAAGCACTCATACAGTTTACAGTGCCTCGAGGCCAGATGTTATGTGCTCTGTAGTGACTAAATCTCATACATCTTTACTCTGACTCCTGTTGACCTTAATCAATAGAGAGGAGGGAGATTCCCACTTAATTCAGCACACTCCTGAGGTGACATTTAACACCCTGCTGCAGCCTGGGCTTCAGAGCTGCAAAGCCAATGCCAATGAATTATGGATCTGAATTATGATGACAGGCGAGATTAATTACCATAAGATCCATGCCTCTATGCCTGTGATATGAGTAATTATGTTTTGCTGCTCGCTGTTTAATTTATACCAGGGCTATAATCCATTTGCAGATGACATAGGGGCAGACTGTTACTTAATAATTGGTCTCCTGAAGACCTATCACCTGGTCTTTACCCACAAGGCTTTGTCCTTTAACTACTCTGAAAATATTCAGCAACCCTTCTAATTTATCGTGGATAATTTGTATAGTCTGACT
>JAFFST010052612.1:72261-84253 GCA_022414735.1 Noturus placidus
AGGAAATGAGGAAGGGGGCAAACACTTTATCTCACCAGTGTGTGTGTGTGTGTGTGTGTGTGTGTATGTATGTGTGTGTGTGTGTGTGTGTGTGTGTATATATATATATATATATATATATATATATATTTATTTATTTATTCTTTGTGGATTAAGTGTAATGTTTATTTATTATTCATTTATTTATTTTTGCCCCTAAATGTCATATGATCCATTAGTACACAAAGCTCTACCGAGAGAACGTGCTCGTGAATCTACAGTTTACCATTTATCTTGACCTTATATTGATTTCATGTTTCTTTTAGGGCAACCCACTGGTCAAGCAGCATAAATAGATTTTTGTACTGCCGGTGTACCCCACAGGACCATGTCTTGTTTTGTTTCTCTGTTGTTGACTTTGTGAATTGTTTTAGCATATGGAAATCCCTTCTAAATCTTCATGGGTGGCTACACAGTTGTGATGGAATCGGGAGCGGGGGGGAGTCTGACCATTGGACATAACTAAATAGTCCTACTATTGATCAGATGCACGTCTGAATAGTGAGGAGACGCCTAAAACGTCATTTGAATCATCAGTGCTTTTGCTCTTTCATAGACCTACCCTAGTGCCAGTTATTGTGTTCAGGAATTTTTTTCCCCCTTGATGCCACTAAAGTTTATTTCACTATAGCTAAATTAAATACGAGGGAGTGTCGAATGAAAACCCAACTTTGTTTATTTCAAATTGTTCATTGCAAATAGGTCTGACAAAAGTGGATAATTTTTCTCATAATCTCCATTTTACTCATTGCAAGTGTTCCAGTGCTGCCCGAGAGTCTGTTTCCTTCTAGAAAACACATTTGATTCAATTCTAACATATGTCACACTTTTAAGGTTTTCATTTGACTCACATCATACAGGGAGCGAAATCAAGACGGTTGGCGCAAAAACATGAAAACATCCGAAGTATGGGGACACGGTAACGTTCAGTGTAATCTGTGAAAATGTCCTCGCCTGGTACAACGCTAGAGCATGCCTGAAGCAGAAACACCTCTGTAAAGTGTTAATTTAAGACATAAATAACATGGTAAACGATCACACCTGCGGTTTAACGTTCCAAAGATAAGCTAGCTAACATAATCAGAATATATGTATTTGAACACGCACACATACTGTGTTGCACTTCTCCGTGTTTAACACCTGTCTGTTGCCAACATGCTTATTTGAAAATAACTTCTCGAAAAATTAAATCATTCATTTGTCATGGCACTTGAAAAGAAGGAAGTTGTGCCATTTGTTGTGACGCTTGTATGCTGTAACTATAGCCCGAGGCCCTGTTTACACTAGTGCGTTTTCATTTTAGAATGTAAACAATCCTTGTCCACAATATCGTTTCCACTGTGTTTCAGAAACGATCTCCGTCCACACCACGCGACCGACAACGTATGTCACATGATCACACTGGGCATACACATACTAGTGTAAACAGGACGTTGGTTGCTAGTCACCGGCAGGCACAACAAACCGGCGTTCCATGTAGGGCTTACGCCGCTTGAAATGAGATTTGGTGACGGTTGCTGTAATCATAGCTCGCCTCTTGCGCATGGAGGCATCTGCAGAATTATAAAATACAGAATTTAACTGCACAATGGCTGCTAAGGTTGACAAGAAAGCCAGCAAAGCTTGCGATTCAGTCTCCAGGTTGTTGTGTATACGATCACGGTAGCGTAATGGTCATATGGTAATCAGGGAAGGACACGCAATGATCCAGAAGACCTAATCAGGGGCCGAATGTGGGTAGCCACGACTCCATTTTCAAAAGTATTAGTTTTGGTCTGTTTACACTGAAACGTGAGCCCAGAGTTTTAAAAAGAAAACGCACTAGTGTAAACCGGGCCTGAGCAGAGGTGCGATCTTGCTGACGGTAGAACTGATCATTACTAGGTGGGTTAATTTGCATGCACGGATGACAGACAACCTTTTCTGTGGAAACATTGACTACACCTAAGCGAAATAAAGTCTAGCACAAAGCTGTCATGTAATTCTGCTGCCAGCACACTATGTCCAATACTTTTTAAAGAAGCTAGTCCGATTCGAGCAATATTTTTACTTAGGATGTGAGCAGAGAACACTGCAACGTAGAGATGAAGCGTTCAAGGTCGCAAGCATGACCCGATGCAGTATCCAACTTAATCAGGAGATGATAAGGTTTATGGCCAGTAGTGTATAAACTCATTTCATGTACTCGTTCATCTTTATTAATGCAATTACTTTAACTCCCCACAACCACTGCTTGTGCAACTATATATCCAAACGTTTATGGACACCTGACCATCACGCTCATGTGCTTCATCCCCAAACGTTTGGATGTCTTTGTATGCTGTAGCATTACAGTCTCCCTTCAGAAGAGGCCCAAACCTGTTCCAGCAACTCAAGATCCATAAACACATGGTTTGCCAAGGCCTGCACAGAGCCCTGACCTCAACCCCACTGAACACCTTTGAGATAAAATCGAGTGCAGACTGCACACCAGGCCTGACCTCAAGAATGAGGAAATTCCCACTGTCACACTCAAATCTAGTGGAAAGCCTTCCCAGAAGAGTGGCATTATTATAACAGCAAAGAGGACCTAAATCTGAAATGGGATGTTGGGGTGTGCTGATCAGGTGTCCACACAGTGGACCTCGCCATAGTGTATTCGCCATGAGCTATCTCAAAAACTTTGTATTGTGCACTGTTAATGTTTGAAAGTCATCAGCTGGGCCTTTCATGTTTCCTGAGTGGATTATCATTTGCTTTGAGTTAACACCTTGTTGTCTACGCCACTGTCGATTCTGAGCTGAAGGCTAATCGTAGATAACTGGCCTCCTGCCAGCTTACTTCTAATGTCAGGACTTTGCTGTTTCATGCTCTGCGTTTTATTAGTTCAACCATTAAATGCCCTGAGAGACGCGAGTGTAACGACTAACACCTTTTGTAAAGGATGTTTGTGTGGTCTTTGAAGGCAGTAAATTGGGAAAGCTCGTGAAAGTGCTATTAAAGTCACCAGGGCGCTACAACAGTGAGTGAGTCAATGTGTGCTGTTTTAGCTGCTTTGTGTATAAAACAGTCCTGTTAGTCGTGCTAGATTGATTCTTCATTACATGACAGCATCTCTTACCTGTACCATGAAGATATTGTAGAACACTTCGGCCATATTTAAAATGGAAAGTCTGAGCGTCAGTTCATGTCGTTCTTATCTGATGCTCATCACACAGCTGTTTTACTTTCGCTCTTGGCACCGTCCTGTCCTCTGCCTTTGTTCGTTTTCATGTGCAAGTTTGAGAGAGAGGATTTTGGGTTCCCAGAGGTTGGATGGTGCATCAGCTTTACTCTTCACAAATGACATGGAAGCAATGGATACATAATGCCTCTCAGATGGAGAAGCTGCAGATTTCTGCCTCTGAGCACTGCCGTTGCTAATCACTGGGCTCCCCTGGGTTTGCTGCACTCTTGTTTGTGTTGTAGCACTGGCATTTTTGGCTTTGTGCCCAGGGAGAATCCCCCCACCCCCACCATCCCCTTCCATCTCCTCCATCTTGTGTGCTTGTACCATGCTCCTCGTTTTCTCGCTTCTCGCCATCTCTTGCCTGCCTCTACAATTTCGTTACAATAATGTTCCTTACAGCTGCCAAATCTGTCGATCAAGTATACAGGACTTTTGCTTTTAATCTGTCATTTGTAATGATTATGGCTATAACATTTACAGACTAATTCTAAAGCTATAGAAGCTGTGCTCATGTAAATCGCTTGGATATTGCATCCTGAGTGCACATGGGCTGCAAAATAAATCAGATCAGGACATTAGCTTCTGTAGTTATTTAATTGTGAAAATATATATATATATATATATAATGTATATATTAGTGACCTCGTGCTGTAACACTATCAAGAGCTGCATGTTCCAGAGTGTTAAATAAATGGGGAACAATGCAACAATAATTTAAAAATAAATAAATTGCATTGCACAGCTCCTGCCCAAGTTCCCACGGATTGCTGTGTAACACAAATTACTAAGATCCAGTAGTCACTTTCTGTTTTATTAAAGGGCTGGGTTTTGGAAGTACTGTAAAACCTAAATGGCCTACTTTAAGAAAAATGTTTTTAAGGATTTTCAGATTGTCATGTATCTAGGTTCAAAGGTTTTCATTCGCCAAAGTCATCGCATTGCCTGGTAATAGTAGACCACAGGACTTGTGATATAATTTGCTACTGGACCAATTAATTAGTAAGGAGTAATCCACGACAAGGGTGTGCTGTCATGGGGAAACTAATCAACAATGGGGTGGAGTTATGCGGCCAAGACGGCTGCTTTTACCACCACAACATTTATTATTTTCCAGTAACAGCACACCCGGTCATGTTTTATTCCTTTTATACCACAGCAATTGGCAAAACCATTACAAAATGAATTTTAATAAAGGAACATGTTGGACTTTTTATCGGCTTATAATCTGTTGTGGAACATCCATGACTCAAGTGAGTTGTTCTTCTCACTTTATACGACATTATAACAGCGATAAATGTATGTTCCTTCACCCAGCCCTTTTCTTTTTTTATTGCCGAGAAACCGCATAAATCATGAAATGTCCCACAGACATTGCTGTGTCACGAAACTTGCTGACCGTTGCAAAGCGCCGACACTGGAGCCTCTTACCAAAAATAAACGTCTCCTCACTGAAAGCATCACCACTTCAACAATTGTACGTTGTTAAATAAAAGAGCGTGTTTTAAAATAGATTTATGATTAAACTTTGATTATGCGAAGACTCGGCCATACACATCCCATTTGAATGAGTCGTTACTATAGAAACAATACTATTAGAACCAGAGCGTCAAAAAAACAAACAAAAAAAAAAAAACCTAAACCTGTCGGCAATATTGTCAGAGCTGCTGTTATAGATAATTAATCAACACCTTCTGAGCAGTCAGAATTGAGAATTCACCAAAATGCAAATGTACAATTGTGCATAAATCATTTAGCAATCACAGAAATGAGCACGCAATCAATCAAACTCCGCAAGTTGCATTTTTTCAGAATTACCACTTTTTTTTCGGCAGATTTTGGCCAAGACATGTGACATCATCATCATTGTGTCCATTCAGCCAAAGGCCCCTTCAATTCAAGTGGGGAGATCATGAGTACAGCTAAAAGGTCTCATTTACTAGCAAACATCACTGCGAAAGACAGCGCAAAACAATTTTGTACGATTGCAATTTCACAAATTCAAGTAGTTTTCAGCAAAAAAAAAAAAACACTCCACTCAGAGAACAGATTTATCTCCGGCTTTTCTTGTTCAGGCTGGCCGTCTATCCCAACTTGACGCTCAGGCGAACACAGGTATTTGTGGTTTGTATCACTTCAGTTAGGCCTTTGTCTCCAAGGGACTTGTAGTGATCTAATCAGTAGTAATCCGCTTGCAAAACCGCTGCAGGCTTTGTGTAGTCGCTGTGCATTTTCACACTCTAGTACACTGCAACTTCTCGTTCAGAAATACAGCGATCACCAATCGACATATGAATCTTGCATAGGTGTTTTGAACAGTCCACTATTAAGTGACTTCCTAGAAGCCCCGCCCCCTTCCCTTATCTCATATAAGTAATGTTTTTCCTGGTGTATGCTTGATAAGTATATAGCTGACATCAGTTAATTGTGTTTGTTAGAAATTGCATCGAAAGGGGTCAATTTTTGGCTGAAAGAGTAAAAAAATGCCAGTCTTTTGACAGAAGAAGATTAAACAGGCCTCTGGTTGGTTGTTTGTTGGTAAGCTGTTGTTTATTACAGTCAAGCTGTTCTCAGAAACTGGAGTGCCCATTTATTCACAGCATTTTATGGTAACTACCAGGTGCTTGGGGCAAAACACTGTAAGATGGTAGACACTAGAACGTTTTGTATTTCAGTTTGCAGTGAAGCGTGTTTCCACTCCAACATGCTTTCCCAAGATTTCAGACATACTCGTTCATCAAACTCCTTCATGCTTTCATTTTCTTTTAAGACGAAAGTGTTCGGTTTTTGCAAACACAATTTAATTACGTGTACACGTTCACATTCTTCAGTGATGTGTACACACTGGAACAGTGACGTTTTCTTTGTAAAATTAAAACTTTTTTAGTGCATCAATCGATGCACAATGAATCGAATTGTTTTGCACCAGCACGCGCGCGCGCACACATAAATATTGACATAAAATTGATTAAACATCGCACCAGTTTATACTTACAAGTGTCCTGAATTTACTGTTAACCTCCTCGGATATGGCTTGTACATCATGTTTCAGGATGATTCAACTCGTCACTTACATTTGTTGCCCTAGTAGAGGCAAATATAAGTGTTCTCTACAGGGGATATTGGAACAATTGAATTTCCCCCATGTGGCCAGTTTGTCTTATCTGGACTTGTTTTATCGCAGACTTTCCCATGATTGAAAGGAGTTGATGGAGAGATATAATCTAGAGTTATGTCGTGATTTCTTCATATCTCCTTCTGAAATGCGCAGCATGAGGGAGAGCACACATTTGAGTAAAAATGTTTTACACGTGGTTGTTGCCTGTGTTTCTTTCTTTGTTTAAGTTTCTAGTCAAACCAACCTCTTGTTTTTCCAGTTCTTATCTTGTGCATAAGAACAGTGACCATATTGCCTCTTAATGAAAATATAACCTATAGCTTTGTGGTTCATGTTACACGGTTAATAGAAGCAAAATGATTGCTCTTAAAAAAAAAAAAAAAGAAAAGAAAAGAAAATCAATGCCCTTAAGCTGCATATAGGCTTTGTGTCTGTACTGTTGTGCCAACAAACCAGAAACACATTCCTTTCTATTTTTGTTTGTTCTTTTAAAGTGAACTCGCTACAAGATTCTAGTAAATCAGTCGGAAAGAAATGGGGTATGGTGTCAGTGTTCGACCTTCGTCTGTGTAACTTTGACCAGTCAGATTTGTTTGAAGTCCATATGGTTATGAAAAGGCTATCTCCCCCCCACTTCAGTTTATTTTTTTATCTTTATATGTTACTGTGCCAGCAGAATCAGGTTTTAACATTACATTAGATTAGGGCTGCAACTTGCGATTGTTTTCATAATCAATTGGTTTGGCCGATTTGTTTTTATTTTATTTTGTTTTCCGAATTTGAGTCGGGGCAAACTTTCAGCACCATTTTATTTTGTTTATTTAAAATAAAAGCCACAAACTACGTGTTACAAATATAAACTTTAGACTGAAATGTTTAATGGACACTTGCTTTCTGTCAGGATAAGACTTTTATGTAAAATGGGTATACTGGCAGAAGTTTCTAGCATTTACAGATACGAATATAAAGGTGAAGATGTATTTTCTGTGCTGAAGAAAACATGTCTCGAACACATTAAACCGTACCCGCATCTGTCACAGCGTCTGACACGACAAGCCACGTTAATGCACTTAGTTTGTTTGAAGCACTTAATATAAAAAATTATGTATGCGATGTTCTGTATGACCTGGAGCATGCACTTTTCCCCAGCAGCTCACACTGAGACCTCCGCTGTTTTTCACATGTTTTAAATATGGAAATGCGTTTTTCGCCGTTGTGACGTGACGTCACTGACGAGATTGTCCACAGTGACGTCACAGACCCGACTAATGTATAATGAAACTCGTTGTCTATTATTTTAATTATGGATTATTAGCGATTTTATCGATTAGTCTGGGGTACAGCCAAAAATAAACATAATAATTAATAACATAATAATAAGAAGAGCAACAATAATAAGAATAATAGCAAGAATACCAACAACTGTTTCTTGTAGTTCTATGCATAAAACCTTGATTTATACTTGAGTATTTTAAAATAATGTTTAAATTTAATTGTAAGCCTTTCGTTCAGTTTGGAGCACCTCTTAGGCTCATTTTACACCAGGCCAAAGCCTGGGACTGTTGCTGATTCATCATTTTGTGGTTTATCCCCATATTCACAGTATGAGAAAATCCATATTGCGTTGCTTCATACCAGTATTCCCTTTAATACCAGTATACCCCCAGCCCTGGGTATAATTAGTCTTAAATGATCTATTTGAGCAAAATGTGTAATTAATATATTATTACTGCTGAGCAGGTTCTTGGTTGATTTTTTTATTGAGTATTTAGGAAATACATTTCTTCTATTACGTTAACCAAAATGTAAATTAATTTTAACACACCTTGTCCATTGCAGATTAATTTTTTATCATCTCTTTGCTTTTTCCTTTGGATGTGCTCCAAGTGAATCTTCAGCACTAGTTAGAGTACCCCTGTGTCGAATGTAGGTTAATGACTTGTGTTTGGGAAACAGTAAACATTTACACATTCTGCCCTTTTTTTTTTTTTGCAGTTGGGAGACAAGGCAAGAAACACAATAAGAGATACATTTGATGGAAGAAAAGAAAAAGAAAAAGCAAGAAGAAAAGAAGAAAAAGGAAGCTGCTCAGAAAAAGGTGAGGGGCGTTTTTCTTTGACGTGGGATCCGAGTAGACTATGTTTACTTAGCACCTCCTACATCCTCTCGCCTCTTACACTGGAGGGGATTTCCACCCGCCATCTTTTCAGTTGGTCCATATTACATGCCTAAAAGAGTTGAATTATACAAGCCCTTAATTCTCAGTTTGGTGGGAATGAGGTGAGGGTTCAAAGCTCTAGGTATCAAATCGATCCAGAATGTGTTGTTTTTGGGGCTCCCATCAGAATACGCTCAACTTCCTGCCAGTATAGCTGAGAAACCAATTCCCAAATGAAATTGGCACACTGTATATGTTGTTAAATGTGAAAATGGAAAGATGAAATGGTTTGAGTTTAAGAAGGTGTTTTCATTACACTTAATATAATATATTCGCGTTTTTAAATACGTTAATAAAACCACACTCAATACCTGCAATATAATTATTTTAATAACATGCTAATCTACATATTGTTCATATATATATATATATATATATATATATATATATATATATATATATATATATAAAATATAAAAAATATAAAATATGACATTGTTGTCTTTTGATAACTACAGTAGAACATCGCATTTCAACAGTGCGACTCCTTCGTTGTTTTTGTTAAACTATGTTACTGAAAGTTCAAATATGTGGGGAAGCTTTGCTGTATTTTGAAATGGTCCATGATACATTAGAGACCATTTTAACCACAAATGGCCTGTTAACATGAAGTTTCTCAGCACTGTGGAACGATGTCTAATGTTCAAGTTTGCCCTGATGAAGGTCACTGTAACTTTGAGAGTCCATATGAGGTCCATATGATTTTAGGTAATTGTTTGTGTTAGGCCCCCTTAACAGACATTATTCAACCATTAATTAGCATATATATTAACACAGTAACATTTGTATTGATTGTATTTCTTAAATAATATACCACGTAAGCCAGATAATCAGCACCAACATTGACCAGTCATGTTTATTATTTGACTCATTTTGATTATTATGCATTAAGTAAAGATAACACACATTATTAAGCATTAAGTAAGGAATAATGAACAACATTATTAAGCATTGATGCTGAGTGCACACTACATGATTTTCAACATCCCTCACCCTGGATATGAGAACTTTAGATCATGAAAGGGTAATGACCAGTTTTTACAGACAGCTTGCGAGTACCATGATACTAAACACATTTGGTCATTTGCGCTGAAAACTGACATGGCACCCCAAGTTGTTTTGTGAACCAGACTTTAATCTATCCACAAGTCCAGCTCGCATTCTCCCTGACAGTCACATGAACAAACCAATAATAACTAAGAGTAGGTGTTTCCTCTTTGTTTTGCATGCCAACTCCGTAGCATGGCTGACAACACGAAGGCGTTGGTGTCCATCAAATTCAACATCAGTTATAAGGAACGGATGAATTTTTACACAATGGACACGGTGCAAACAACAGTTGTTTGTATAATATGCAAAGATGAGACTGGCATGTCGAGGAAAATTTGTTTAACCTCCAAGAAAGCATCCAGAGAACACGGGAAGCTTATGTGGAGAAAGAGAGATTGATTGAGATTTTAGTTATCAAACACTCTTTGACCATGATTAATAAGACAGTGGAGGCTACAAGTGCTTAGGTGCACTCTTAACCAGACACCTTATACCCTGAATTAAAGCATTAGTTTAAATTTCATTGATATGTTGGCAGGCCAAAAAGATTTATTAAAATCATGAACATTTGAATAATTATTAGTGACATTAGGCTACAGTCAGCTGACAGGACATGGGCTGAATGGCGATGCATGCTGGCCCATTAGGAGGTAGTTTATGTCATTGCAATGCGTTAGCGTCGTTAACAAATAAGTGTCTGTCGCAAACTTTACATGGAGCATAACATTAGCTGCTTTCACAGCAACAATGCCAACTGCCTCAAACAAACATAATATAGGGCTGTCTTTCAGGAGCTTCTCCAAATTCAGTTCTGGAATAATTGCAACCTCGGTATCTTCATTACCAATGTTTACTACACTACTGGTGAAAAACAAGTACCGTCACATTTTAACAATGTTGGTACCGAATGTTGGTATCGGTTCTCGTGACATCCCTAATTGTTACGGAGCTTTAAGTTTAAAAAAAGCCGTTGTCTAATCGCCGCTGCCGATTGTGAAAATAGTGTAGTGTGCACTCAGCTATAGGTGTTGACTCATACTTGTCATTGTGGAGTTAGAGTTACTTATGTATGGGATAAATATTGGTTTATGACGATGCTATTTATACTTTGGTATAACAGCACGGTGGGACAGTAGGTTACTATTAATGTGCTTAAGCTAATACATTGTTGTTTATATTGTTTCTATAGTAAGAGCTCATGCACAGGTACTGGTATGGCAGATGCTCCACAAAATCTAAGACTAATAATATAGACATTTAAAAAAAAAAAGTGTTTAACAAAGTAAAATGCATAATCATCAATGTGGAGATATTATGTGGGGGTTATCAGCAATCTTCTGCCATAACACCCCCAGCATTCATTATTTTCATATACAAGTGTGGTCTGCTGTGGCAAAATTCATAAGAGTTCTAATATTTCTGCCTGTTCCGGCCAAAGTTCAACACGTCATCAACATTTAGGAACATGTTATGAATTCACATTCAAGTAATGTGGACTTATTTTTAGTCGTGGTTAATAACCAATTAAATAACCAATTAACCAATTTAAACCAAATAAATTTTAACCAAATAACCAATTTAAACAAAAGTCAGTAACTACATGTTATCTTATTTTGTCACATTAACATTTACTATGGTTTGTTAATCCTACATTTACAATGGCTGTCTTTTTTTCTTCCCAGGCTGCTGAACAGGAAACCAAAGGTGAGCTCTCATCCTAATGTCTTTAAATTTCTTCCACTAAATGTATTCATTGTAAATGGACAAGATTTTCAGAAAGCAAGTCAATGTGGGTGTGTTTTATTCTTCCTAAAAGAAGTCAGTGGGACTATATTATTATGCCTCACTGACTACGTTTACATGGACAGCAGTAATGTCATTATTGAGCTTATTCTGAATAAGACAATATTGTGATTAAGGTGTTTAGTTTCATGTTTCATTTGTTATAGAACATTGATTAGCAGCACACGTCATTACGTCCCCACGCCATACGATGTCCCTCCAGAATTTCACATATCGACATAGTTGGTTTTCGTTATGGTACCCTATACAGTTGTGGGTGTTTAATTTTTCATTTTATGAAAGCTTCAGGTGCAGTTAATTATTTGCCATGCTGTACGTGCAAATAGACGACCGCTTGAAGCCGTGGGCTGTTTCCGAAACGTGTACTTTACCTTCTATATAGTTGCTGAAATATGTATGTTTCTCCAACTATATAGTAGCTGAAATATGTGTGTTTCTCCTACTATATAGTAGCTGAAATATGTATAGTGCCTTGCGAAAGTATTCGGCCCCCTTGAACTGTTCGACCTTTTGCCACATTTCAGGCCTCAAACATAAAGATATAAAACTGTAATTTTTT
>JAFFST010052613.1:7545-23362 GCA_022414735.1 Noturus placidus
CCCCCCCCCCCCCACACACACACACCACCATGCTAGATTTTGTCTTATTAACCCCTGCTGCTCTTTTCTCTCCTTTCTAAGAAGCACAATCATTTAACATTTTATAAAGGTCAAATCCCAAGGCCTAAATATTGATAATGTCTATAGCACTGACTGACATTTCTGATTGGTGGCGAGCACGGAGACAAAATGAATCTACTGGATGCCTTCCAGGGAACATGGCTGAGAAATATCACTCAGCACTTGACAGAGTGTCTCTGGCTATCATACTGAACTGACAACAGAGGGTCAGTCTGTCTGGAGAAATTCATTTGACATTACAAAAAAAAAAAAAAGACTTCTGTTATCACAGAGTAGCTCAACTGCCTCTCACATAATGACCCACCTAGAATAGATAAAGGCTGTACCTATATAAATGATGACATGAGTGCATTGCTAATCTTTGCATAGGCACAAAAGCATAACATTTGATACATTTCTTAATTAAGCAGGATCAGATATGTATGTGCACTTTACCTTTTGAATTTATAGATGAGGAACACTGCTAAACCCACTACTACAACTGACAGAAGCATGAGCATGGCTGAGCCACTGTGATTCTCACTGGTGTCCACTAGGGGAGCTGGGAGAAAAGATACCACAACACATCAACAGCAATGGTCAAAGGTTGGATTTCATATGAATCGGGTCATCTGAAAATCTGACCGTTAAGCACTATTCACCTTATAATTAATCATTCATAACCTTTTATAGCTGTGAGAAATACCTGGTGCAATTGTTAGTCCATATGTGTATTTGCCAAATGAACGTGTTTGCTAAAGTTTTGCATTATTCCTGGAATAGCTCAATATGCACATGGAAAACATATAGTCTGTTTCAGTGTTTTGAGTGTTCAGGCATAGATCAGATAACACATTGTGTGTCATATATACACTCACCAATCATTTTATTGGGAACACCTGTAAACTTGCTCAGTCATGCAATTATTCAATCAGCCAATCATATGGCAGCAGCACAATGCATAAAATCATTCAGATACAGGTCAAGAGCTTCAGATTATGTTCACATCAAATATCTCAGTGACAATTACATGGTTGGAATGGTTGCAGGTGCTAGACAGCCTGGTCTGAATTTAACAGATATAGGAAATAAAATGTATTGTATTTTTTATTTGTGTTTTGTTTCATGGCATGTCTTGTGCTGTAAGATGTATTAATTTCCCCAAAATCCTTGGTGTTGGGAATACTTTATTTGCATTAGTGCAATTTGCATTAGTGCAATTTGTTAATTGGTAGCAGACATATCGTGTCATTTCCGGTTTCTTGTCAGTTGGCGTTGAGTTTGACTGAGAGAGGTGTGTCTAGAAGATAAAACCCTGTATGATGAGGTTTTTCTCTTTTTGAAATATAAATAGACGTTGAGCTTGTCTGCGGGATGAATAAACACGAGTTCAACAAGATATGCCGGTGTCCAGTGTCTATTGTGCACCAGGACACAACGCAGTGTAGCCGGGCTAGGCAGAACGGACCAGTTACATGAATATTTCAAAAACTGTTGATCTTTTTTGGAGAGAGTTCAGAGGATAATGGCAAGACTGACACAAGTGCTACAGTAACATATCTCAGAACACACAACATGTCAAACCTTAAGGTGGATGGTCTACAACAGCAGGTTGCTTATCAGGGTCCACTCTTGTTAGCCAAGAACTGGAATCGTAGGCTACAGTGGCCACAGATTCACTGAAACTGTGCAGTTAAAGATTGGAAAAAGACCAGGTGATGGTTTTTTATCAATCTTCAACTGTACGATTTTGATGAGGCTGTGCCCAGTGTTGTCTCAGATTCTTGTTTTTAACCATGTTAAGAGTACTGAGATGCTTTTCTGATCACCACCGTTGTAAAGCATGGTTACTTGTTACAGTAGACTTCCTGTCAGCTTGAAACAGTCTTGCCATTCTCCTTTGACTTCGCTCACCATCAATACACTGCCACTCACTGGATTTTTTTTGCTTTTTGCACCTTTCTGTGTAAACTCTACAGACTGTTGTGTGTTAAAATTCCAGGAGATCAGCCATTTATAAAATGCACAAACCAGCCCATCTTGCACCAACAATCATGCCAGGGTCAAAGTCAATGAGATCAAATGTTTTCCCTATTCTGATGTTTGATGTGAACATTACCTGAAGCTGTTGACCTATAATAATAATAATAATAATAATAATCACTTTGTATAGCGCTTTTTTACAATGGTACATTGTCTCAAAGCAGCTTTACAGAAATATCACTTTTACATTTACAAGCGACTTACTAATGAGATCACATTCACACACCAATGGTAGCAGAGCTGCCAGCTTGCCATTGGGGGCAACTTAGGGTTCAGTGTCTTGCCCAAGGACACTTCGGCATGTGGAGTCACCCGGGCCGGGATTCGAACCGCCAACCCCACGGTTAGTGGATTAGTGGACAACCCGCTCTACCAACTGAGCCACAGCCGCTCTTATAACTGCATGATCTTATGCATTCTGTTGCTGCCAAATGGCAGCATATTGGATAATTGCATGAATGAACAGGCAACCCATCCAGGGTGTCTGGATTAGTGCCACTTAGTGTCTCATGCTCCCTGGGATAGGCTTCAGGTTCTCCACGACCCAGTAAGATAAGTGGTATAGAAAATGGATGGAAGGACGAATGAGACACTATTCTTATAAGTGGCTGGAGACTGTACATTATATCACTACATCTATATCACATTATATACTAACATTTTTATATAAGTATTATATATTCAATATTACACTCAAACCTTTGAGCATCAATAATTAATTATTAAAAATCAAGAATGGTTAATTCAGAGGGAAAAAAAATAATAACTTTATATCCTCACACAGCCCAATAAACAATACTGATCCAATTAGTTTGGATTTTTTCATTGAAAGTCAATTACTGACCTGCAGATAAATGTGCAGCGTAGACTGTGATCTGAACTCCTGGTCTTAATGTGAACTGAACCTGGTTCTGGTTCAGCGCATTCAAAACCAACTCTGAGACCTAGAGTGAAGAAAAATAACAATTTATCAAATGGACCATGCTGGATAAATGGATAATTGCAAGTTCAATCTCAAATCATTAGAATAGGGCTGGTACACGCCAGATGAAAAAGAAAAGAAAAAAAAAAGAAAAAAAAAAGATAAATCTGGCACCTTAAAGGTTTCTCAAGTTTGTCCCACTGCAACTAAGGGTTTTCAAGCAGATGCCCTTTAAAAAAGCTAGACTGATTAATCATCCAAAGAACCCTGAAAGCGCACTTTATGTGCAACATATGTGATATGTGTAGGGGAAAAAATGCCCTGTTGTTGCAGTGTTATGTCATATGAGTATGGATATGGATTTGCTTTAAAAGTATTTTAATTTTACCTCATCATTTAAAGTAATAAATTAAACAAACAAATACATGTAAGATTATCATGTCCTCATTTTTTGGGGGCAATTTTACCCCTTGTTTGAGTTAATATATCTCTTCAGTGCAGAGACTTCATTTACAAGGCATTGTTTTTTGGCTCCAAGTTTGAAGACTGCAACCTCAGCCTGCATGAAAAATGACAATAATATATGTATGACAATAATATATGGCAGTTTTAGTTAAAATATGACATTTTTACTGTGAAGACCAACCACATTTGGAAAAGCGGAACATCTCAGCAGACATCACAATGCCTTTAGACATAAATCAAGCGTATAACCCTGAAGGTGAAATAAAGATATACGAGATGGGAGGGATCTCATTTATGTCTAATATCTCTTTCTCTCACGAATACACACACACACACACACACACACAGTTCACAGCTGACAGTCAAATGTGTGTTCAACCAAATCCTGACAACTGAGATTAACTGTAATGTCTCATCCAAAAAGGAGACCTTTAAAAAATAAAAAATAAAATAAAATCACAGAATTTTCATCACAATGCTTTTTGCTAGGCAGAGCAGACTCCAATCTATTCTGACCTTTCTCAAAGGCCAAAAGTTGAAGGAAGTACAATGTATAATTATTTATGCCTTCCAAGGAGTTCTTTTGTTCTTTCTTCTTTCCAGCCTTCGTTAATTTTGTTTGCTTCATTTACCAAATAAATCCTGAAGTCAAACTCAATTCACCATCCATCTCTCTTTACACTTCCAATTAAAATTCAGATCAAGCTTTGTATATTGTTTTTCCCTGTGTAAGGGCTTATGTTTTTTTGATATTAGGCTGCTTTCAATATTACAACCTCGTATTTAAAAAGTGATCCATTGAGGGGCAGCAGTAATGTGGGTGGAATGTGGACGCATTAAAAAGCATTGCCACTGGCATTTATTATTATTTTTTTTAACATTGGAGTCTTTTAAAAGTAAAAAAAAAAAGCTCAAATTTAGAAGGTCACACAGCCTCAAGTGCTTTATTTCCTTCAAAAAATCTCCTTACCAACCAGCATAGAGCACATTAAAACTCCTGCGACTTTCTGTTATGTGCAACGGATTTCCAGTCATGACACACACCTCTACACCAGACCCTCGAGCAAAAATTAGAGCTCTCACTTGCAAAACAATCAAGCATACTGAAAGAGTTTCTTTTCTCTCTCAGTTTTGTTCACCTGGTTTTGTATGGGATTAAATTTGTATTGAACGTGCCTTTACAAAGAAACGTGCAAAAATAAAGAGAAAGAAAAAAAAAACGCACACTCTGAAACCAAAAACAGCAAACTCAGTGGTCTACAAATAAACAGCATTCTTTTTCAACAGTTTTGCTTTTCGCTAATCATGGTTATGAATGTGCTGCCAGAATTTTCGTTTACGTTTTAAAATTTTCAGTCATGTTTCACAAGTTTACGTTCACCTTTATGGCACAAATCTCATGTGTGGGCAGGCTTAACAGCGATTTAATCTCATCGCTAGTGAGATTTGGATCAACAGCTCTCTGATCAGGAAGTAACGACTTCAGACTTTTGGTCGTAATTCTGAATGTGGTTCATCTGTATAGTTATAGAGTTTGTATTTTGAAGTAGAAATTTCTAAGTAAATTACTTACTTTGTATATTAGTTCATAAGTAATATTTGAGGTCTAATATATATATATATATATATATATATATATATATATATATATATATATATATATATCTCAGGAGCAGCATGGAACATTGTTGTCATTGTCATCATCCTACACCTCCTTAGCTGGACACTCGAGCTAAGTCGATCCAAATCTCACTAGCCAATGAGAGTACATTGTTGATAAGCCCTTAAAAGTTATGCGGAGCATAAATGCAAATTGCAAAGTGTGAAATAAAACTCTGGCAGCGCATTCATAAACCATGATTAGTGAAAACAAAGCTTAGAAAACTGTTAACAAAGAATGCTGTTTATTTGTTATATTTTTGCCACTAGGCTCACTGTTTTCAGTTTCAGAGTTTTCTTCAACTCTTATTGTACATTTTATATATATATATTTTTGAAAAGTTAATACTTTTGGCAGAAATTTTATTTCATAGTTTTGTTGGATTTTAAATGGAAAAACTTTACACTCACTATCTTCGCTGCTCATCTTAGCACGTTTGTCTCACACCTCCAGGGTTGGGGGTTCAATTCCCACATTGGCTCTGTGTGTGTGGAGTTTGCATGTTCTCCCCGTGCGTTGGGGTTTCCTCAGGGTACTCTGGTTTCCTCCCCCAGTCCAAAGATATGCATGATAGGCTGATTGATGTGTCTAAATTGTCTGTAATGTATGAATGGGCATGTGAGTGTGTATGTGATTGTGCCCTGTGATGGACTGGCACCCTGTCCAGGGTGTACCCTGCCTTGTGCCCCATGCTCCCTGGGATAGGCTCCAGGTTACCCGGGACCCTGATAAAGGGGTAAGCGGTAGAGAATGAATGGATGGATGAAGATAATCTAGTGTTTGGTTTGAAGTTTTTCTTATATAAGTTTTTAAAGCTTTTTACTATACAAGGTACATTTCTGACATACACTTGGTTTAAGTGCTGCGCAAGTATACAATTGGTATTTCTGGTGATGCTTTTCTGGTGTTATTGGTCCTTTTATAAAGTTGTATTTTAACACGGAAGATGAATGGAAATTGAAGATGAAGCATCTCTGAATTTCTGAAGATGAACTAGGAATTAATTTTGGGAAGGATGAGGAAATATACTAAATAACATCACTATGATCATTGTTATGCAACTAAATAGATAAGTACAACATACCAAAGAACTTGTCCATATTAATAATGTTGCCATAAAAATAATACCAGTTAAAACGATTAAATAAGATTTTTCTTATAAAACCAGATCTATCCTTTTTCTCCTCCTGCAGTTAACCTTGTCTACTTCATCAGTTTCTCACAATTGCTGCTTGCAGTCAATCAAATCTGATTAAACAAACAAAGTGATGCATTACTTTGATGCCTGGCGGTGAAAAAAAAAAGACTCACTGTTTATCTTTTATCAACATCATTACTGCATGATTACTGCACAAAACCCTGCTATATGACATGTATATAATCAACTGTGCTGACTGTGTATTATATGAAACATACAGCATTAGGAACATACATACAGCATTGGGAACTGCTATTAAATA
The DNA here is from genome assembly GCA_022414735.1 of Noturus placidus. Taxonomy (NCBI): domain Eukaryota; kingdom Metazoa; phylum Chordata; class Actinopteri; order Siluriformes; family Ictaluridae; genus Noturus; species Noturus placidus. Next base: position 14,156 of record JAFFST010052613.1, read on the forward strand.
TTTTGGAAGTGGGTTAAAGATTTGAAATCGCCTGGTCAAAATGCTACATGGTATAACTGTCAGTACTAAATCTAAACAGTATCTTATACAATTTATAAGTGCTTTCAGTAAGATTGAGTTTTAATTTTCCTGAAAGTTTTATTTACTGATCTGTAGTAAAACATAAAGACAAAATTGCGTAAATATAATAGTATTTCACAGGCTTTGCCATATGGACTGGACCTCAAGAATGTAAAGACTGATGAGGTCTGTGAAATCCTGGATCCATTCTAGCATCAGCATTATTGGGATGTTCTCATTATGTCAGCCAGTGACCTGAATTCACATAACATCACCATATAATTGAGTTTCACAAAGAGTTTATTTCCCTTAATCACAGAGAGCTGGGCATCATCTACAGCTTACTCTGTTGTGGAGACTCCTTTTGTCACTTGTGAAGGTCTTTACTCATTGGTGGCATGAAACAGCTATGTATTGCGTTTTGTCACTAAATAGCTGTCCATATGGGGGGAAAGCCTTAAAGAAATGTCATTGAAAAATAACAGAATAAAATCAAGTACAAAAAAATAAACCCAGGGTTGTTATAAATGTTTCTATAAACAAATGTTTAAAAAGGTCTTATATAATACAGTATATCTCAATATAAAATATTTAATTATCAATGAGACAAAAAAAAATATATATATATATATATATATATATATATATATATATATATATATATATAAACTATTTGAGCTGTTCTGAGAGTGTAAGGCATAACATATGAGCTATTTATTTCTTTATTTTTAATATACATCCATCCATCCATTTATGTTAAGATTATATGTATCACATTCTGACACAAAATGAATTTCCCCTTTTTGGGAATGAATTTTAATATGAGGTATAACTTACAGTTACACTGCATTTCATCCTGTTGTCATTCTTAGTGGGATCAATCATAAAACAATAACAATCACAAACCATGTCACTGCATGCAAAATAACATAAATGTCTAACATAAATGAACCAGTATGTCATTGTGTTCTCTAATAGTTCGAACTATTCGTTTGAACAGATTGCTATGTGTAACTGTGTGTTTGTATGTATATGGAATAGATTATTGCTGAGAACTCTGTGGGCCAACACTGACATCTACTGGAGGAAGCCAGAAACTCTTTCACATCACCTCCCTGCTATTGGTCTGGATTTAAATTCAAGATCCTGGAATGGCAAAAAATCCTAGTCTATTTGAGCAAGAGTAAGAATGAATCAATAGTATCAGATTTATGTTTCAAGATGAGCAGCGGTGGTGATGGTGATGAGACCAAAACCATTTAATGTAAATAAATGCAGATAAAAATGAATTGGATTTTGGATAAACAAATTTGGATTGGATTTGGGTACTCTTTACATTAAGGTACTCTTTACATTGATGGTGAAAATAAATATCCCTAGCCCACATATTTTTCAGTGGATAAAAGCAAAGTGTATTTGTGGATACCTGGTCTAAATGTGTTATTATTTTGTCCGCTATGCCCTCTGTTAGCTCTTTATCCGGGAGCAGGAAGAATTCAGCGGCAGTGGGCAGTCCTGGCAAAACAGTGACCAACAGATGCTCTGGATTCACTCCAGTCACCTAGAAAACATACATGGCGGCAATACCTCAATAATAAATCCAAAAGCACATTAGGGCAGGAATTGTCCTTGTGTATGTGAGACATGTGAAAGTGAATTTTACAGAATTTGTGGCCTTAGGTATCAGTGAGTATATTGGTGTTGGGAATTTTTTTTTCTATAATCCTGACAGCACCTGCACAATGTCTGACCTGTCACACCTACTTCCACAAAAAAATAATTTCAGTACAATCCTGGCTGGTCTCTCAGAAATGCTGAATAATCCTGGCAGCTTCCTCAGAAAATCTCACCAATTCTGGCAGCTCCCCGCAACATTCTGACCATTCCTGCCAGCTCCCTGCAACCTACCTTGGGAACTTCCCCAGAAATTCTGACTTCTGATCTTACTTTGACCCCATTGAGACATTGACAACCATTTTCTGCTCACACAGTAAATCTGACCAATTCCATCAACTTCTGCAAAAATTCTGACCAATCCTGCCTATTCCCACAGAAGTCTTAATCAGCCCTGCTTGCACTGACAAAAAGTCAGAACAATCTCACCCATTTCTACACTTGTATCAGGGCCATTACTCTATTGTGTATATGAAAGATTCATGCTGACAATGCACTCACACCCTGCATGAGCTTGCACAGAAACGCAGATCGGTTGTTGAGTTTGTTTCACTAATAGCAAAAAACTACTAAAAGTAAGGAAATGTACTAAGAGACATAATATAATGTTACTGATAAAACCATAATTTTATCATTTAGCATTGTATGGTTATCCCCTTTTCTTTTCCAGACACTTGGGTAGATCATAAACTACTAAATGTCTATATAGTACACCATAGACACTATATAAGTAGTGATAATGATACACCTTAATGTTAAAATTGACATTAGTTTCAGGTCAAATAACAAGGTTAAAGTGTGCTGTCCTTCTGTAAGGTCCCATGTGGTCTGTGAAAATTCATTAGCCACATTATGACTCCAGTGAAGTGGAGCACACATATGGCGAGCATGACTACTGTGGTTTGGGCTAAACAACTTTTTTTTTTTCTTTTTCACTGCAACCAGTAGATGAATTCATGCATAATAGAAGATCCTGGATTTTTGTGTGGTAGCAATGTGGGCCCACAATGATACCCCAGGCTGTATCTTTTGAGTTTATAGCACAAGGATTGCTCATAATATTTCTTGAACTGTATTATTTTGCACTGATATATTTTTATATCAGCAAAATAAATTATTTACAGAAATTGACCTGAAAAAGCCCTCCACATGCTTTCCTGTAGTATGTTAGATATAGAACATGATGGAGCGTGCTGTTATAGGGAAATACAATTCAACATAAATATGGTGGCGATGCTGAAAGCAAAAGCAGAGGTACTGTTACCACCTCAAAGCTGATTATTTCAATATCAACACATCCTGAAGTGTTTTACATATCTTATATCACAGAAATTTGCCAACAACTGCCATTTTGTATTTAATACCAAGCAACATATTTTACCTTTACTCATTTATAGTTCAATTTGTTGTTGTGGTGGAATGTTCACAAAATATGTAAGACTACACTTTACATGACCCTTTGAATGAATTTTACTATATAAAGGATAACACAACAGAACAAGTATATTAAATATATCTATGATTTGAATTGCAGCCCATACTACTGTCAGAACAGGTCTTTTAATATTAATTAAACAAATCTGAATCAAATTTGAGAATGCAAAAGTGCTGGGTTATAAGTCACAATACTAATTTTAGTATTTCTATTCTGTATTCTCTGTTAGCCTTTGAACAAAAAACTAGTCTGCCCTTAACATAACTAGAACTAGCATGCCAGCCCATTCACCTGATGCAGCTACTGACCATGCCAACATATGCCAGATGGTGGGTGATTTAACTTCTCGTTGGTCAGCAGAAATTTTAAAAACACCTATTGTACAGTTATTAGACAGCATCATAAACTCTGCTCTGTGGCAGTTCATTTATTTGACACATGAGGATTATTGAGAGGGAGGCAGCAATTGTATTCCTGTGCACTATGATGCATTTGTTGCTAATTTGCAACAGATTCAAGTTTTACAGTGATTTAGGGAAGTCTGGAAGTCTTGAACTGTGAGCAAAAGGAAAAACAGGCAGTGGAAGAACTGTTCCAGCTCAGGTTGGTTATAATTAATAGGGGACAATCTTAGCGCAGTACTCTTGATCCAATACATCAAAAAGAAGAGGCCTCAGACTTCACTCACGTGGACCATGGAGTTTTTGATGACTCTGCTAACATCCAGCCTCCATTCTGCCACGTCAGGGTTGTGCTCATCCAAATTGGAGGAAAAGGCTAAAAGATGAGACCTGAAATATTCTGTAAAATAGTAAAGAAAAAAAAATACATATGGACAAATAAACAAACACAAAAAACAGTAGGATACAATTCAGACTCACTTTGTTATTTGAGAAATATGAATATAAACTTTGACTTAATTGATTTTAAACCTATTGAATTATTCATTTAATACTATTTTTTTAGCACTATGAAAAAATGATTAACTTTAACATTCCCTATTAATTAAAACGTAGAATTTAAAGTACGAATTTGTACAGTTTAAACAATACTGGATAAATAAGTTACTGATAGGTTACTGAACAGTACAGACTGAAATATTTGGGGTCCAAGCACTTGGTGACTCTGGCTGCTATTCAGGCAAGGGAAATTTATTGAAAGGGAGACTGATTGGCCTGATCTCATGAACCAATTACCACTGCCCACTTTGAGGTAATTTGCCTAATATACAAAAACCCATTTTTGCAAAATAGTTCTAGAATTTTAGGCCAATCTTCACAAAATTGATGTCAAACTACTCAACAGTAAGTTGCTATTCTGATCTTCAATATGAACATGAGATTTAAAAACAATATTGCGACCACATGCAGCAGAGCTTAATTTACTCAAACACATGACAAATGGATTTGCACAGGGTTTTGTTCAGGACTAGATCACTCATAGTGTGTGGAGTTAAGGTCAAATATCTGTTCCTATTAAACTGTATAGAACCTGAGCTGAAATTTGATGTACTGCATCATTGTGGTAATATGTCCTTGGATTTCATACCTTAAATAATGACTTTAAAAAATGGCTTTCAGCAGGCATTTTACAGTGTTTCCATTAAACTGCCAAGGTTAAATATGAAATGTATATTCAACTATGGTTTCTTTATTTTTTTAATGTAACATGGCAAGAGCTGGTCACTGGGGGAAATGTTTTCAGAGAGTGCTTTGACCTCGCAGATCACCATTATGTGTAATGTATTACATTTACATTTACATTTATTCATTTAGCAGACGCTTTTATCCAAAGCGACTTACAAGAGCACACTCATACACCAATGGTAGCAGAGCTTCCATGCAAGGTGCTAGCTTACCATCGGGGCAACTTAGGGTTCAGTGTCTTGCCCAAGGACACTTCGGCATGGGATCACCCGGGCCGGGATTCGAACCACCAACCCTACGATTAGTGGATAACCCGCTCTACCGACTGAGCCACAGCCGCCCAATTATTGCCACTATGAGTTGAATTATTAAGAACTAACATTTCTTCCATATATTAAGAAATATGCTTTTAAGTAATAACTGTATAGTTTTCTTTAGGTTGATGATATGGTCCTTTCCTGGTACTCTTGCTGCATATAGCCTGTCTTAAAATATACGCATCCATATAAAAATATATACACATACATAAGGATTGTGTTAGTCTCACATCATTCCAAAGCAGTAGACTGACTGTGTAATGCATCATAGCAGTCATGCATTTCATTTCAACCCAGCTGACAGAGATACAGATTTATTTCCACAGGCAAAACAGAGACAGGGGGCAGAATAAGAGCATAAAAACAGTATTCCCACACTGGCAAGCTGTCAAGAAACAGCCACTCACCATGGACTGCGATGGTTTTCCTGTCTTGCTGAATAGTGCTCCCGGCTACCACCTGCACAGTGACAACATTTATTCCTTCCCGAGGGAAAGTGAAAGCCACACTCCCCTCCAGTGTGATTATTGGCTGAGGTTGTGGAAGTGACGGCAAGAAAGAAGCACATACAGAAGGATACATGAATAAAAACAAGTAAAAAGTCATACCTTCTAAGAATTGCTTATCAGTTTTGTTTAGCAGCAAAGCATAAATATTCACGTTTTAAAAATCATATTTCTACTGCTAATGTTATTTCCCAGTCATTTTGACTGGAGAGTTATGGAGCAAAATTTTAGGCCGCAGTGCAGGCTGGAAAATGGGGTTCATGCCGTGAGCGGACCTTACAGTAGCGTGTTCAAAATACTTGGTTTTGCGACAAGAAGTGTCCCACAAATTAAACTAGGCTTCATTGTTCATGCCCATAGGTGATGAAGTCTGAAGAGTAACAATCCAAAATAACTCACGTCTCTGTAACAGCATTTCTATATCAGCTCCTCTCAGTAGCACATTCACTTTTTCAATACCAAAAGTGTAAGGAAGAAACATCATGATTCAAAGAAAGAAAATGGGCCTCATTTTTTGGAATGATGTATATCCTTGGGACATATACCAGTAGTTACCGGTTCCAACATAAGTGGCAGTGAAACTCATGAGACCAGTGTACCAGGACATAGACCATCTGGAGCAACATCACAGTTTCATAATCGGGTGAGATGCACTGGACCGCTTAATTATAACGGCCAGAGTGATTCTACTGATAGAGAATTTACCCTGGACAGTGATTCTAGTGCATACGTTTTTACCTCTTTTTTTTTTTTTCAGCAAGCAAGCTCCTTTACAAGGACAACAAGAAAGAAGAAAAAATCCAGAGTGGTTCAAGGGTCTCACAAAAATCATCAAAGACTGTGGACCCTGAGCTCTTCAAAGAGACTGTAATCAATATTACTGCAAAAGAACTGTCTGATGATCAAATTGGTGTCTTGTCCAAAGGATTGTCATTTGTTCCCACTAGTGGTGTTAATTCTTTTGGGCTAAAGGTGGATCTCTTTAAATGTTTTTACAGTTAAACTTCGACACTTTTTTCTAAATTGGTTTCTGGTTCCTTATCTAGAACACCATTTAGAACTAGAAGTACATTGTGTCAAATTATTTCTAATCATACTATTCATACCTTTTGTCACAAGATGTGATGAAAACTTGATTATCTTCTAGTACAAAATCTTTCATTGAATGAGAAAAAAGCTATATAATATAACCCTAACCCTAATATAATATTATTATAAAACCCGTGGACAAAGGAGTGGTGATAGTAGTCGAGGATACGACTAAATATCAGCAAGAAAGTCTCTCCCAATTACAAAATTCGAGGTTTTATAAGAAGCTACCGAATCATCCTACTAGTACTTATCAATCTGAGGTATTTTACCTAAATAATGAAAAAAAAACACAAGCTTGGATATCCGAGTCAGAGTTTGACTTCTTTTATTGCCAACATCAGATTAGCTCTGTATTTTACACTCTTCCTAAGATTCACAAAAGGTTTATTGATACTCCAGAACATCCAATTGTGGCACAGAAGTATTTCCTTTTATCTCCCTTATCCCAGTATGTGGGGTTTTTTTTTATTAAACCATTTGTTCACGTTACCATCTTATATTAGGGACTCTATTGATTTGAACAATAAAATCTTTTACATTTCTGTTAGATGATTTACCTTAGACTTCTTTGTTATTAACTTTGGCTATAACAAGTCTGTATACTAACATCTCACATGATAAAGAGCTTAGTGCCCTTAGACATTACCTTGCTGAATGCGGTGATGTCATTCCACCTTCAGAATTCTTGACTTAGATGGCTTTGTCCATCCATCTTCTACCACTTACTCCTTTTCAGGGTCACAGGGGAACCTGGAGCCTATCCCAGGGAGCATCGGGCACAAGGCGGGGTACACCCTGGACAGGGTGCCAGTCCATCGCAGGGCACAGGTACGTTTTGAAATATAATTATTTCAATTTTGACAAAGTTTTCTATCCTCAGGTCAGTTGCACGGCTATGGGTTCTATGTTGCCCAAAATTATGCTAACTTATTTATGGTTTTTTTTTTAGCCCTGTTATGTATACAATAGTGAAGTAAACCCTTTTTTAATGTATTATTGTGATATAGATGACATATTTTGTATTTTTTGGGAAATATTAATGAGGCGCGATAATTTGTATCTATTTTAAATAACTGTGTGGATGAGTTGGAATTCACTTTGAAGGTTAATTTGTCCAGGGTACACTTTCTAGATATGTGGGTACAGAAACATGATGGTAATTTGATTACGACTTTATTTAAAAAAGATACAGAACATAATACTTTGGTGCTTGTTACTAGCTTCCATCTGACTGTTTTAAAAAAGGGATTGCCTAAGAGCAAGATTTATAGGCTGAGGAAGATTTGTCATTCTGAGTTTGATTTTATTGAGAAATTGAAAATTATGAACAAAAAACTGTTAGATAGGGGTTACCCCTCTGAATGGGTCAAAGAAACATTTATTACATCTTTTCAAAAGACATGCTCTAAGCTGTTGAAAAAGAAGACAAAAAAGTTAAGTGCTCATTTTCAACACCCTCCGCTTATTGTGTACAAACAGGCTAAAGATTTGAGAGATTATTAAGTACATGTCTGGTTTCATAGTGATATCCCAAGTCCATCTCAGAGATCAAGTAGTTCTATACAGAATGTAAATTATCGATGTGTTGATTGTGCTCAGTGCAATAATACATTCAAAATATCATTTGTTTTTTATCATCCAAGAACTGGTAAAATATATAGAATTAATTCGGTCATTATTTGTGCTTCCACTCATGTCTATCTTATTCGTTGTCCTTGTGATCTCGGTTATGATGGGAAAACATCACAGCAATTAAAAGAAAGAATTAGTGAATAAAAGAGTTCTATTAGAATTAAGGATGTTAATTATCCTGTTGTGGCCCATTGTCTTCTTTGTATCATATTTCCTCCTTACACTTTTGTGTTATTGAAAAAGTGAATATGCTACCAAGAGGAGCTGATATAGAAATGCTGTTACAGAGAAGTGAGTTATTTTGGATTGTTACTATTCAGACTATATCACCTATGGTCACGAACAATGAAGCATTGTTTAATGTGATGCTATAAACTTGTTTATTTTTTGATGCTATAAAATGTTTATTTGTTTATGTCCATTTGTCTATGACCCATTTATATGATGATGTGGTTACAATAATATGTAATACCAATATGTGATTGGTAATGATGGCTCACTGCACTTATTGGTCATGCGTTTTATGCATTTTATGTATTTTAAATGAGATTGTTTTGAATAGATTGTTTCAATATGCCTGATGAAGGTCATGGGACCAAAACGTTGTGAATATAGCTATTTTGATACATGTGCAAGAATTTTTAGTGTGTGGGATTTTTTTTTTTGTTTTTGTTTTTTGACTGGTCTTTTTTCCTACACACCTATCTACCACCTGTAGGCATGCAAGGTTATTTGTTGATTGAATGTTACATTTTCAGTATGAAATTGAATTGAAATCCTACAATTATCAACAATATGGAACACTCCTCTGTAAAATGATTCTAAATATTGATACAGTGATTATA